>APFE031532628.1:156955-204959 GCA_000404065.3 Pinus taeda
AGACTTATCAATTGGCTAAAAAAAGTGTTGCTTTTTGTATCCTCATAATGTGCTGTCAATTCTTTCGTAAAAATTGCCCAAGCGATAATTTGTTTATGAGATAAAAGCCATTGATACCATACAAATTGATTTGGTTCCAAATATAAAGTTGCAATACGTACCTTTTGTGTGTTTGCACATTATCGAGATCGAAAAATTGCTCCATCTATAATATCCATGTTACAAGATCCTTGCTATCAAACTTCCTCATATCTATTTTTTGAATATGGTGGGTCTTCGATCCAACATTAGAGTCTATGAAATCATGATTAACATTTCTTTTGTTCACATCATGAGTTTCCTTTACTACTCGTTCACCATTAGTAAGTATTTCTTATAGAAAATTTGTCAATTTTGTTTTCAAATCTATCTTCAAATCATCAATCTTAGCTTCCACACCCTTTATCTTAGATTCCATTCCATTTATCTTAGCTTCTGTTAGCTTTTGTGAGAGTGAAATTTGTTGCACTTGGTCTTGTAATTTTGATATATCATGTAGCATTCCTTGCTCTTCTTCATAAGTCATGCTAGAGCTTTCAAGTTGCTTACTAGGTGTTTTCATTTTCCTTCCTCAGGGAATTAGTTACCAATAATAATGCTCTACTATGCCCTTTGAATTCATTCAAAATAATTATTCAAACCAAGCTTAAGCCAAAATTTTAAAAAATCTACACACCTTTTTTCACTTTGTAGGAGCTCAATATTGCCTCCAATGTATCTCTATAATTTCGGATCATCCAGTCAAAAAATTGTGATTTCTAGTAGCCCTCTGTGTCCTCTTTCCAATGCCACTATTCTGATCCCAATTGGATTCTCCAAGGAGGAGTTATACAAAATCTCCCACAGTGACCTAATTATAGACTAGTTCAGAAGAGCAAACTTGTACGACGTGCCACGTGTCCCTGTTTCAACCTTTGGCTCTGAAAAATATACACAAGAAACTACAGTCTGTCCTCTTTCTGTAGCTTCTTACGAAATTTCAATCCCATGCTCAGAAGGAAAGTTATGAAGATTTTCCCCAGGTCACCTGTTTGGAATGTAATTCAGGAGTCTACAAAAAGACCAACTTCCTCAAATCATATCTCCAAACATATAGCACGAAAATCTCTCCAATTCATACCCGACGTTCAGTGCACTTTTGTGTCAAATGGGTTTTTTTTTTTCACTTTTGAAACGTAGCATAAAAAAAGTTATAGCAAAAATGCCACGATGACCTATTTGGAGCAGAAAATCCCTAGAATCCAAAGCTCTAATACTAAATATTTTGAAACCAGCTCACAAAAAGATAGAAAAGAAAGATCAACACCTTAGAATTCACCCTCTACGAGGGGGAAACCTCCTTTACATTACAAAAATGAACAATTCTTGGATGATTCAAATCACAAAACCTCCTTTCTATATGTAGGAGTCTAAGAAGTCACAATATAACCCAGCCGACCTAACAATACTAATATAAAGCCACATAAATAATAATAGTGGGATTCTATGGGGCACAATAATAAAAATATGGGGACAATAGGAGCAAAACAATATTAATAAGGGATACAACTACAATAGTAATAGGGTAATCACTAGTATTATAGGGACCTAACAATCATTCTTTTATGATCTATATGTCAAAGTTATTAGCATCACAAGGAAACTAATTATTGTTAATAACAGTTTGAATATCATCTTGTTGTGATTTTTTTGATTCTTCCTTTTTATCCTACAAAAATTATAATTCACTGAAAGGAAAATTTAATACGACTAGTGAGAATACACAACAAAATTATTGTTTTCTCTCTTTCCTTCATCCCTTACTCTTTCATGTGAAATTTTCATTTGCGTCACATTTCTTGGTCTGCTAATGTATATGAAAAGAATCTTGTGTATGATTTTGATTCAGGCCCAGCTATGATGAAGGAACCTTCGAAGACATTTTAATTTCATGTTGTGTTAAAATGCATTTTCAAAAGAAATAAGTGAATACATATGCATGGTATAAAGAAGAGGAGCATGACAATCATCAACACATGAAAACATAAGTCATTGATAATGAAGTTCGTCCAAGAGGGACTACATCTCTAGGCCCCAGTGTCAAGATGGTGTAGGCCACTGCATTAAGTGTTGTCAATAGTGATGGTGTACGTAAGAGGTGATGTCGCTATAATACAAGGAAAATGCCCTCACACAGGAGTGGCTCCAAAGATGTTCTACTACAGGAACTCTTAGTCAAAAGACTCCTATCAATATGACACCAAACTCATGCATGATGAGCATCACACCAACATGGCATAAAAGGAATCTAAAAGAAAATATGCATGACGAAAAAATGGGTATCCCATCAACATACAACAAAAGGATCTCAAAACACAACATGAAAAATTATGACAACAAGTACATCACATAAATGATTCCATGTCACATCAAGCAGGAATCATGGAAATGAGTAAGAAAGAGGATCCCACATCAAATATCAAGCAGGGAATTGTGTAGCACAATGCATAGCAAAATAAGTACATGAATACACTACATATACCTCACAACCAAGGGCCATCTAAAGTAGCGGATTTCAAACTGCTGAAGCTACTCAGACCATCGATCTCACGACATCAATCACATGGAAATGGTTGCTTGCACATGAAAATTGACATCTGTATTCCACTTAGAAAAGTGGCTAAAGAATAGAATTAGCAAAAGGGAAATATAAACAAACCATCAGATTTGTAGCATCGAATAGTGCAAAATCGACTGTCCAATTTTTGAATTCTCAGAAATTGAGAATCTAGGGCTCAAGGAATATTTTAGATTCCCCCTAGATTCCTCAAAGATTCCGCTCCATGGGTCAAATAGGAATATGCAACTGAAATGGTGAATCTAACCTCTCCATTGTGATCCATGTGGAAGACCAGGAAAAATGACTGTAGACTGGACTATATTCCGACATGGAGAAAAAGTACCTCTTAAGGAAAATTTCAAGAATAATGTTTCCGCTTCCTGTTTTTGTAGCAATCATCGTTCCACTTGCATACTAAAAAATGACTTTAAAATGTATAACTTGGATGGAGACATGGACAATGCCATTGTGTTCCTGGCGTCGAGAAGTGCTGAAATGATATAAAATTTGTCAAATTCTTATAAAGTGAAATTTCGGCCCCTCCTACAAAATTCTGCCTCAAACCATGTGCACTACCTCCTCCCCTGGGTGCACTGACAAACTATGTTTAAATAAAACTTGGGTGGGGGATTTTCCCAAGTGACCATTAGCTGAGTTGGTTTAGGATTCATTTAATAGGGAGGAGGTCAGGCGGTCAAACCCCATCTCCTCCTTATTTTATACATCACTACGATTTTTTTTTTTTATATTAAAAATTATTTATTATTATTTTTTTTGGTTGGTTGGGTCCATCCCGCCTTGGGTAGCCTGCCCACCGTACCTTTGTTGATCCATGCATTAAATTCAATGGATGTGTTGGGGTTGGGTCGGTAACCTAGGGGCCGACCCACCCAATATGTATTCATTCCGTTTGATGAGAGGGACAATTGTGGAGTGGCGGGGTCATGGCCACCTGCTCCCATTTATTTAAGTTGTTTCATTAGTGGGGGAGGGGCCATGGGTCATGGCCTACCCCTCCATAACTATGTTGAATGGTGTGGATGACAGGTGGAAGGGTTGGTGGTTCGCCACCCTTTTCTTATGTTTTTTTTTATCATAACAAAAATGGGTCGTTTTTAAAAATTCTATTTTTAAGACTTAGGAGTTTTTTTAACGAGGCCACGATTTCACCCAGAATCTGGCTAAAGTTGGTTGATTTTCGTTCACTAGAAAATTGAAAATTGTGTCCTCGTTAAACCTGCCAAGTCATCAAAAGTCAACCCAACTTTGACTTCCTCTACCTTCATCATTTGGACTCGGATTGATGAACCATTCACACCGTTGTGATCTGGACGATGGGATCTAAAACCTGAACTCAGTTCCAGAAACTTTCGAGCACTTTGACTTTTGAGCTTCCATCAGTCCTCTTTGTCCTGTGTGTCTCTCTGGAGCCAGCTGGATCAATCTTCCCCACTGAGGAGCTTTTGGTCCTCCAAAAACATGAAAATTAATCTGCCACTTCTTTGTACCTTGTATTCATCACAAGTGTCCTTAAAGGTCTCACTTCCATCTCCTTTAGCTTTGTTCTTCAGAGCCTTAAGCGATGAGCCAACACCTGCCACTCTGCAACCTAGAGTACTTTGTTCTGCAAATTAAATGCTTGAATTTCATGACCAAATAATGACCCAAGAATCCTACACTTGCCATGAGTTTATAACACATAATCGGTAGTCAAGTTTACTTTAAGATGAACACAATACCCCAGCGATGAAAAGAAGGCCAACATATCATTATTGCTTCAACAAGTGATGGAAAACACATCATCACTACAACACATGATCTACAATCATAAGGCCAAACACTATTGTCTTGACAAGTGAAGGAAACACTCCATCACTTCCACAGTTCAACATGCGACACAAAATAAGACCAGACATCATTATTGTTGAACAAGTGATGGAAACGCATCATCACTTTTACATTTTAAAATACAAAAAAATGATTTACAAAAGCACGATCATGAAAAGAAAACATATCTAGAAACCATTTTTCACTTATCAAGGTGAACGGGTGATCAACCTGTGATGGTCTTTCTTGTCGATCAATTGTTTCACTTGGTTCATGCATCGACACTTTGTCTTTAAGGCGTTGGCTCTGGATGGAGCCTCCAACAAGTGGATCTTTGATGGCCACTTCTGTCACAATGACTGCAATAGGCATTCTTCCTCCAAATCTTCTTGACATCTTTCTTTACATGCTATTGAGAGTGTCTTTCATGCCTCATCCTCTTGTGTGTTGTCATTCTTTTCCAACACTTAGAGAAAGTATGGTTATGTAATCCATAAAAGGTGCATCTTTTTTTATTCCATGTTTTACGTTGATGATTAACAACATGATCATAATCAAAATGAAAATTCAAATGTCGAGAGTGGTTATACCTTTCCTTGATGTCTCTGGTGTAATTATGGCAATGAGAGCTTACCTTAGCTCTTTCCATGTAATGGAAATTGCCATGGGATGATGGGGATGTTTTCCCATCATTCTCTTTCCTTGATGATTGCGATGATGTCTCGGACGACTCTGACACCTTTGAGCATTCTCCTTTAGTGTATCTCGAGCTTGCAAACTGAAGTCTTTGCATAACCTCCAATGATTGAGGTATGCCTTGGTTTTTAACAGCAAGTTCTTCTTCCTTCTCGTGCTTTATCCTGGTAAGGAGCCTCATGTTTGTCCTTGTAATTGGGATCTGCAAATATCCAACAGAACTCATACTATGTGCAAATGAAACGAGAAGGAAATCAACATCTTTTACCTCCTCTTTCGACTTGGAAAGAACTGGTGAGGGTTTCCCATCATCCATTGTTGGTGGTTCACTATCTCTCTCAGTGCATTCCCCAACTTCCTGTTTGACATACCCTAGTCCTTTTCGACACGATAATTCCTCTACATTGGTAGGGTTAACAATTCCTTGGCCATTAGTGCCCAAGCCTTTTCCTTCATACCCCATTCTCTTCAACAGTTTTGAGCCAATTCCCCTGGTATGATTTTCAAAAATAGCGAAATCATCAACAAGAAACATACATGAATTCAGAGAACTACTTTTTACCTCACATGGGTCATGTTACAGCTTTTCCAAGGCTTCATCCTTTGCTTACAACTGTTGTAGTAAACTATGTTTTTCTTCTTTCTCATCATGTAGACGCATCTTCAATTCAATATTCTCTATTTGAAGATTATGTTTGTTGTGCTTCAGTTCTTCCAAGGCCTCTTTCGTGGCTCACAACTGAAGTTGCATTCGCTCCTTTTCCTCTGTCTCTTTCTGTAGAGTTTCATTGATTATTTATACCATTTTGGAAACATTGAGTACGGTCTCGTACATCAATTTTTCTTCCTTTGTCACTGTACGTTCCATTGTTCACGCTGCAATTCACATCCATGCAAAGATACCACTTGATCTAGGTCCGAGTGTGATGAAGGACCCTTTGAAGACATTTTACTTTTGTGACGTGTTAAATTGAATTTTAAAAGAACATAAGTGAAGACATCTACATGTTGTAAAGAAGAGGAGCATGAAAATGATCAGCACATGAAAACATAAGTGATTGATAATGAAGTTCATCTAGGAGGGACTACGTCTCTGGGCCCCAGTGTCAAGATGGTGTAGGTCGCTACATTAAGTGTTGTCAATAGTGATGATGTACATAAGAGGTGATTTCACTATTATACAAGGAAAAATTCCCTCATGCAGGAGTGGATCCAAAGATGTTCCACTACAGGAACTCTCAGTCAAAAGACTCCTATCAGTATGGCACAAAACTCATGCACGATGAGCATCCCGCCAACATGGCATAAAAGGGATCTCAAAGCAAACATGCATGAAGAAAACATGAGTATCCGATAAAAATACAACAAAGGGATCTCAAAACACAACATGACGAATTATGACAACAAGTACATCACATAGATGATTCCACGTCACATCAAGCACGAATCATGAAAATGAGTAAGAAACATGATCCCACATCAAACATCAAGCATGGATCTATGCAACAAAATGCATAGAAAAAGAAGTACATGAATACACTACATATAAATCATAACCAAGGGCCATCTGAAGAAGTAGATGTCAAACTGGTGAAGTTGCTCAGACCATCGATCTCACAACATCAATCGCATGGAAATGGTTGCTCGCACATGAATGCTGACACTTGCATTTCACTTAGACAAGTGGCTGAAGAATATAATGAGAAAAAGAGAAATTTGAATGCACCATCAGATTCGTGGCATCGAATAGTGCAAAATCGCCAGTCTAATTTTTGAATTCTGAGAAATTGAGAATCTAGGGCTCAAGGAATCTTTTAGATTCCCCCTAGATTCCTCAAAGATTCTGCTTCATGGATGGACTAGGAATATTCAACTCAGAATACAAATTTGACCTCATCGTTACATTCGTGGCATCGAGAAGTCCTGAAACCATATAAAATTTGTCAAATTCTGACAAAGTGAAATTTCGGCCCTCCTCCAAAATTCTGCCTCGAACTGCATGCACTACCTCCTCCCCTGGGCGCACTGACACACTGTGTTTAAATATAACTGGGTGGCAGATTTTCCCAAGTGACCATGAGTTGCGTTAGTTAAGGATTCATTTAATAGGGAGGAGGTCGGGCAGTCAAACCTCGCCTCCTATATTTTCTATACATCACAACAATTGTTTTTTAAAATTAAAAATTATTTATTTATTATTTATTTTGTTGATTGGGTCAAGGGTGCCTTGGGCAGCCTGCCCATCGTACCTTCGTTGTTCTGTGCATTAACTTTGCTAGATGTGTTGGGGCTCGCTCCATGCCCCAATGGCTAACCCACCCAATATGTATTCATTCTGTTTGATGAGAGGGATGGTTGTGGGGTGGCAGGGTCATGGCTGCCCATCCCCATTTGTTTAAGTTGTTCTGTGGGCAGAGGTAGGGCCGGGGTTCATGGCCCGCCCCATTGTAACTATGTTGAATGGTGTGGATAAGGGGTGGTGGGGTTGGTGGGACACTGCCTAGTGAGATTCTTAGGTGTATTCTATGTTTGATAGATACTAATGAATTTCATGCATTACCTCATATGGCACACAAATTATAATATAAGTAGACCACATGCTGATTCTTTCCATGCAACTTAATTGATACCTGTAAATCTAGCAGAACTTACTTGTTGAAAGTACTATTTTCAGTACATATATCTATCTCTTGAATTGGATGAATTTTAGGATTAATCAAGCAACTAAGTAGGATAGTGAGAAAAGAAACTTTGTAGTCATCTCACTGTGCCATGTATGTGCTTTATGGATTATGCCATCTTTGCTTCTTTAAACAGTCTAAAGACAACATAATGGAAAGGCAATTCCTTTTTTAGTGGTAAGAGTACAATCTACCGAAAGGTCACTTTTCCTCTCTTAGTCTCTTCTCAACTACCATTACACATGGCCAGTGCTATACATACATTTATATGATATTCATAGACAATATTGTGCTTACACTGTGTTATTATATTAGATTATGACATATATTACCAATAAAAATTCTATTTGATTTTTTAGCAACTAGCATCATGTTGCTTCAATTACGGAGAAGTGAATTACATATTTTTAGTTGCATTTCATGTCATCATATGGGATATGTTGATGAGCATACGAGAGTTGCAAGACTTAACAAGTAACTTTAATTTTCAATACAATTTTGTCTTGTTATAATTCCTTGTTGTTCAACCTATATATATTTATTTGAACAATGAAAAGAGATTGAGAGTCAACAATATATTTACTCTTACTAATAATATCTGTGTGGATTTCTTCAATTTAAGCTTTCCATTTGTTCTTTAAAGGACAATTTCATAATAGAGATATTTTTTTCCAGTTTTGAAAACAACCCATGCCTCACAGGTCCTAAATCACAAGGGGGAGCAACATATGATTCAGGATGTTGATGGGAGAAAGTATGATGCAAGGAAATTTTTGAAGAGATGTCATTTTGTAAAAAAGAAAAAATTTCATTCTCTCATATATAGTCTCCATGTTTAATTGAAAATAAATTTTATGGTTAATGTTCCTTTGTAGGAAAATACATGTACAAAATTCCCACCAGCTTCCAAACCTATTGTATTTGTCTATGCACTATTGTAATTGAACTAGATATGAGCTTTACTAAGAAATCACAGAAAAAATTTCCAGATACTATGTCTGAGCAATACCAATTCTCTGCCATATATTAATGTACAAGACATGAATGCTAATAGATAATTAAAATCCTACTACATTAAATGCATGAGAACTTGTGCTCCTATTGTTATGTGTTCAATTACAATTATGATCTCTCTCTCTGAAGAAAATCATTTAACTCTTCATTTTTTCTTGTC
Source organism: Pinus taeda (assembly GCA_000404065.3). NCBI lineage: Eukaryota > Viridiplantae > Streptophyta > Pinopsida > Pinales > Pinaceae > Pinus > Pinus taeda. The sequence goes on from APFE031532628.1 coordinate 165,972, forward strand.
CTTGGTGACAGAAGGAAATGGAATGTGTATTTTCTTTATCTCTAATGATAATTCTGAAACTGGGCATGACATTGTTTGTCTCTATTTATATGATTAAATAAGCTAATGGAAGTGATGAGGCAACGTTAAGGTAAATAAATTGCTCAATTAAAAAGCATCTTGTAGTTGTGAAGGAATCAATGTTTTATGCAATTTTAAATTTAAGTGTTACAATAATGTAGAGATGCATTTGTGATGATCACGTTGAAGTCAATTTTACAATTTCTTGTATTATTTAGTGTCAATTTATTCCAAAAAGTCAAAAATTGTTTTCCTGAATTGTATGAACTGTGGACTAATAATATTGTGGTCTCATAGAACTATGAGATAACAATAGATGGAATCACAAATATATGTAATCGGGTATTTTTCATCCTTTTGATTACTTAAATATGCATGTCATCTTGATCTGTAGCTTGTGCAAATGATGTGGCATAATTTAGTAAAGAATAGATTTTGTTATAGAATCTAGGGCATGGTAACCGATTTAAGATATAATTTTTTTGTTTAAGATAATATAGTATATGAGGCTATCCTATTATTGTATCCTTTTTACTTCATTCCATTTTATTTTACACTTAGGTTTGGCATTTTCTAGGAGTTTTGTTTGCACTACCACATTGTATAAGTAATTTAGAACTTGAGCTTTTTTGCATGTAATTTAGTTGGCATGATTGTGCCTAAGATTTCCTTGAATGTTGAATACTAAGTTTATTAAGGTGTTATTTTCTATGGTGGTGTTTTATTTTCTTTGTTATATATGTCATCTCGCCACAAGGTGGGCACTATTGCCCAACTGAAGAAATATTGTTTGAGTTTCTTTCGTTTATGGGGAAAATTGGCATTGACAATATTGCTGATGTTGAGGTATATATCGTATAAATCATTTCTATTATAATTTATTTTATATTCCAGTATTCATCCTCTTTCATGTCTTATACTCTACATTGTATCTTATTTCGTTTTTCAGAAAATGAACTCAGTTTTGATGGTAAGAACAAGGAATTGAATAAAGAGGAGAGCAGTAACATTGAAGTGACAAAATGAAAATTAAAGAGAAAGAGAAGATAACTCATCTAGAGGTACTTACAGATCCAATATCCCAGATAATACACACACACAGAGACTGATGGTCAAGTCTTCAAAGTTGGTGAATTCACCTGCAATGTCTTGACAACACAATGACAATGTTTTGAAATGATGAAACAATATTTAATGCATAAATTGTACTCCAACCAATAGTAAGTTGGAAACTTATATTGTAATACTTGAAATTTTATATAATATATTTTATGTGATTGAAATTATTTATAGTTGCACTTAGTATTATTTAGTATTGTAATTAACATATGCAACTTTGTGTTTTCTTAGATGAACATAAACATTGTATGCCATTTTTATTTTAATTGAGTTGCAAAGTCATATCAATTAATTTATGTTTATTAATAATGAATACATAAAATCAAACTAAAACTACTAAATGATTAGTTTATGTTGATTAATGATGAACACAAATAAAATGAATATACAACTAAATTAGTTACTTCTAATGATTGTTAATGAAAGTAAATGAAATGGATATAAGCTACTATAGTAGTAATTTATATAATGAATATCAAACTACCAATAAAATATAAATGAATACTCCAAATGATAATTTTTTTATTACAAATTATGATTAAATTTTGCATATATATGAATATAACAACTAATTTACAGTATCTTATAACATGACCAAAATTTAGTAATATTTCCTTGGTCATTAATTGGTTTCAAATGATGACTAAAATTTTCATATATATGAATATTAGTTGTTAATTTACAGTATCTTATAACATGACCAACATTTTTGTCATATTTCTTTGGTCATTAATTGGTCTTTTCGGGAGATAATTTAGTAATATATTTTGGTGTATATTTGGTCATCAATTATGACAATTAATGACTAAATGAATGACTAAATTAATGAGCATATTAATGACTAATTATAATACTAGATAATAAAATTGAGACAACCAATTAATGACTAAGCTAAAAATGACTAAAAGCTGGTCGCATTATAAAACATTGTAAATTAGCTACTACTGGTCACCGATCGAAAGCTAGTCATTTATATGCAAATTTTAGTCATATTAATTGATTAGCCAATTTGTACTAGGTATTCCTTCTAGTTCTTTTCTCCCTTGGAAGTCATCATCAACATCATATGAGAATGGTTCTTTTCTTATGTCAAGCTCCTTAAAAAATGAAACAAGTGACGTAAGCATAGTTCTTTCATGGTTCAAGTTCATTGAAAAATGAAACAAATATCCCTCCATAGAGTTTAAGGGGCATGTGCCTCTAATCATCATTCTAGAATTAAGCCACTAGCCTCCGTCATTATGTTGGGGGCACGATACTTATTTCAAGCATATTTTTTTCTTTGTGTCATGCTTGTGTAAAAATGAAACCTATCTCAAGAACAATTTTCTGTATGTTTCAAACTTATGTAGAATGAAACATATCTTGAGCTTAGTATTTATTTCTTCTCATTCTCATAAATATATGAGAATAATTTACTCAGTATACCTTTATCATTTTTTGGGCTCATAAATGCTATACCAAAAATGAACATTGTGGAGTTTCATTTAAGCTCTTTTCATACTCCCTAAACATGAGAAAATTTCTGAGTGAACTTGTTTCCTTTCATACTCATTAAAAGGATTAGAAAGGTGATATGTATAGTGTGATTTTACCCTGTTTTTGGACTAGATATACTAATTACGAAAATAAGGTATACTATAGGCCGTCATGGATAAAGGAGTTTTCCTTTGTATTTTTTAAGCCTTTAGAGACTAAATTTATGAAAAAGAACACCTTTGGAGTCTTCTTTATGTTCTTTACAGACTCCCTAAATATCAAAATGATTTAGCTTTACTTTCTTCGGGCTTATTAAAATTTTACGTTGAAAGAACTAAATGAGTTACTTTTATCCTTTTTTTGGACTCCTTAAACTTCATCGAAATAGGTGATTTTGGAGTTTCCTTTTTTCTTTATTTTTTTACTCTATAAATGTGAAAAAGAACTTGAGTTACCCCTTCATTGGCCTCATAAAGCATAAGAAATGTAAGACTCACCAATCATTATGAGACTGAGCCACAACTTATTAGGTTTCACTGAAAACTACTCTAAAGGACTCATGCAAAAGATGAGCTTATATGACAAGAATATGTTATCTGCCTCAATATTATGTAAAATTAAAGAGGTATTTTCTAATAATGGTGGGGTAAATCAGTAAAGAAATATTCATCTTTTTTATCTGAAAATGAAATATGTCTCTGTTGAACATGACGCTCCATCAATTTTTTGTGTCAGGGTTGGGAAATTTATTTTCCTTGCATTTTATCTTACCTTAGTGAAAGTCTTCATATTAGTCTCTACTCCTACTTTGAGTCAAATGTTTCCAATTCAATTCTCATGTCGCCAATATGTTTAAGAGAAGTTCAAGCTCAGTTAAAGTCACTTTGCAGTCTCTAAAGACTTCTATCACATCGGCCATACTTGGGCCAATCCTGACTCAATCCTATTTGTTCTTTAAAACTTGATATTTGTTTCATGTCATAGACCCTTCTGTTATAGATCACTTTCGATCAAATTTCACACATCATCTAAGAAGTTTATTTAGAAATCTCGTTTTAGTACCTTGGATATTACATGCTTTTATGAAGCGTTTCCTCACTTTCAACAATAAGTTCTCATCACCAACCTTTGATTGTATGATTCTATAAGTGTTTGAATTCAAATCATTTATTCACGCATCATAGATTGTACTAGAGTATCTTGAAGTCTGTTGTCATTATTGATGGCTTCTCTCACATCTTTTACTATTTATTGTCATTGGTTAGTAATCAGATGGTTTCTACCACGTTCAAATTCAAGAAACTATTCACATGGTTAGATTTGTAGTATGGCTAGATAGAGATGAAGACATTAGATCTTGTCTAGTAGATCCAACTTTCATGGAATTTTGAGTATTCATGATTATAGCATGGATCCACAATGTATGTTTGGTGGTCATGACATCATTTTGATATGTACATTTACATATTTTGATACTTTACTTTTGAGATATTTATACTTTGAGTATCGGAATGCCTACTGCAATATGATCATATAATGATATTGTTCTATAATTTCTCATTGTTTACTTGTGTGTCTCCAATTTATGATTCCTTCATTCCAATGTTTACATGATAAATCACTTCAGTCATCATACCCTTCCATATCTTGTACTTTAGCAGCCAATCTGTTACACATCAATTTCTCACATCCATGCAAATGATGCCAAATTTGGATCTTTCACTATATGATGAACTATTGTCATGAATCTAGAAGAAATATGGAAGAAATACCTCTCCATGAAGTATAATAATCCTAGATTAAATACTTAAAAAAAAACCTATTTTCAAAGATTGCCTTCTATCTCCAACATCACAACATATGAAAATCACACCTTACATAACTAACGATTGGCTATGTCATCGCAGGTTGCCTTCATTAAAGGGACAAAAATCTTTTTACATGAGTAAAAATAAATAAATAAGTAAATAAGATTCTATTCTAAAATCCTCAAGAATGGTATCTATTCCAAAGTGTTAGAGGTTGGGCTTGAGCTCCTACTATATCAGATCACATTCCTTAAATTATAGATCTCATTCACTCCATTGTGGATATCACCCATTCCTTAATGGATCTCAACTTCCACTCTTTCCTTATTAGTACAATGCAGTCAAAGAGATTTGGGTTACCAATTTTTACTTCTCAACTATACTTACATGATTTCCAGGTATCTATTGGAAACTTCTTGATTACAAGGTTTTGGATGGATGATTATTGGAAGGAGCCTTTCAACATCAAGGACTGGTTGTAATTCCTATTTTCTTCATTCCTAATAAAAATATATGTTTCTTTTCCACACTCATTTGTCATGATGCTTGGTGTAAGATTCCTTTATCACTTATATATTTTAAGAGTGAATCATTGTTTTATTGTATGCTTTGATCATATTTTTTTTTCAGTCTTTGCATGTCTCTTCTTGGAACATCAAGAAAGATGTTGAAAGATACAATTGACAACAACAAGGATCATCATCAAGGATTTTGGAAGATGTTGTGAGCTATGCATTAGATTTACAACTATGGTTTGATTATAAATTAGGGAATGCTTTCATGTGTTTGTCTGATTGTTTCTAGACTTGGTGTCTAATTTTAGTGAGACATGTCCTATTAGTAGGATAAGATTTTTCTGCAAAACACAAATTATGAAAAACTAAAAAACTATTAGCTGACCAACTATATTTTCTTGCTCAACCATGGAAAACCATAGTTAACTAGGTCAACCATGTTCTCTCATCTTCAGAGTTGGTGACCATGTCCATACATGTTCGGCCATAGTCAACCATAAACAACTAGCTCAACCACTTTGAAATTGGTCAAATAATGCTTAACCATTGACACCATGCACAACATAAGTAACCTTAAACATGGTCAAGTGGTATTCATGGTCAATCATGGTAAAAATGGTTATCCATTTGTTGAATTTAGGCTTCTGTGATCCCTATCAAGTTTTTTGAGAAGAAGTTTCAGCGAAAATCACATTACAATTCATTTATCGATGCGTTTCTAACCAACAAGTGTGGTTCATCATTAGGACAAGTTGAAAAACTAGACGATGGAAACAGGATAAATAAAGAGAGCAGATCATCAATGGATATATTTGATGAGGAACAACTACATTTGACTAGAAAACAGCTACAATAGATTGGGAAACAAGATGGGACTAAGAGAAATGGAAATGGACCCAAAAGTAGTTAATTAATTAATTAGTTAGTTTTATATTATTTCATTTTATAATCTACGAACTAATTAATAATGTTTTTATTATTTAAATCTTCAAAAACTAGATAAAGAATTATATTATTATTATTATATAAAAAGAAATAATAAAATATTAATAACTAGAAAACCTAACAAGATGGCTAGTACTTTGACTTAATTAATTTAATTTAATAAATTTAAATATGTAACAATTTATATTACGATATAAATAAAAGTCAATGGAGAATTATGGAAAAATAACTATTTCATTTACAATTAATAATTTTATTTATTTATATATGATGAGGGATTCTTGGAGCTCTGCAACACTGCTGACTTTGCGGCCATGAGGTAGCCGGCACAGAACACCTCGAAAACAAGCGGACAGGCATGGACAGAAGTGGACAGGTGGCTCAGAAATGGTAGAGGAGACTAGGAGGGGAGAGATCCCATCCTATAGAGACGCAACAGCGAGAGAAGGAACAAGCAACAACAAAGAAGAGTTTGAACAAAGGACACTGGGACCAGTGCTGGGGGCCAACTGGCAAGCGGGAAGTAAAGGAAAATGTTTGCCTTGCGCAGCGGAGAAACTGAGGTTTGTTATTCCAATGAAAAACTAGAAAGGTACAGTAATTACATGAAACACCATGCAATTATTCGCAAGTTCATAGGAGTCTGGCCCTCAGAGAAAGAATTGACAAGATGGATCCAGCAGAAATGGCAGCCACGCGGCCATATTGAACTGAAGCTAGGTGCACGAGGATTCTTTATAGTAATCTTCTCAGACCCACAAGACAAAGAAAAACTTTTTGGAAATGGCCCATATTTCCATAATAATGCAGGTTTATTTATGAGATATTGGGAGGAATGCTATAATCCAGATAAAGAGAAATTCTTAGTAGCACTCATATGGGTTAGACTGTTTAGACTACCTTTGGATTTCTGGGACCCAGAGATACTGGAAGGAATAGGGAACACCATAGGCAACTTCATAAAGATAGTGGAATCAACAAAAAGAGGAGGATATACCTCGTATGCAAGAATATGTGTTTATATGAACATCGCAAACCCTATACCAGAGGCATTTGAACTAGAATATCACGAAGAGGTCTAGAAGCAGGAATTGTACTATGAACACATACCTTTTAGATGCAGAATATGTCATGAATATGGACACCTTATCAAGGAATGCCCCTTAAATGCAGAGGAGGAGGAAAGAAAGACTAAGAAATAGAGGAAAACCGCCGAAAACAATGAGGGGTTTCAAGAAATAAAAACCAGGAAACGACCTACAAAGGAAACCCATAAGGAAGGGAGAAAAGAACATCAAACCAAAGTAAAGAGACAAATAGGTTTGAAATATTGCAAAAAGAAGAAGGAGAGGAAGAAACTCGAGGTATGGACTACCAAGAGGAACCAAATCAGGATGGAAAAACAACTGAGGACATCAACAACAACAAGAAGAAAGCTAAAGGAGAAATAGAGGCAAAGGGTAGAAAAGAAAAGGAGGAACACTAGGAGAATGAAGTAATGGAAGTAGACATAAATAACGGGGATGACCCAACATCAAAAGAGGAAATCCTGAGAAACCTACTAGATAAGTGGTGAAACCTGGATGAGCGATTTATCCTAGAAGAAGATAAAAAATTATACAAAGAGATATTCCAAAAATACAAAGAAAAACGTGACCATGGAACTACAGGGATGAATGAACAGTTAGGAACACAACAGGACAATAGCCAGGAACATCAAAATAAAGGGAAAGGGGGGAAAAAGAGGACGAAAGAACCTACAAGAATCAATTCAAGTAATGGGAGAAATGTTAGTCAATACAGGAAGAGTAGTGTTGCTTTTAGTGGTCTTCCAAGAAATAACCCAACCTTCCCAATGATTAGATCATGGAGTATAAGAGGGTTTAACAGCAAGGGTAAGCAAAGGTATCTGGCAAAGAGAATAAAAAAATAAAAACCTTAAATTATGTTACTTCAAGAAACAAAAATAACGAGAGGGGAAATGGAGGAAATTCTAAAAAATATTAAGCCCTATTATGAAAGTATGACATTCGATGCAAAAGGGAGTGTAGGGGGTATTGCAATCTTGTCGAATCCAACAAAAGTCATGGTTGACTTATGGATAGGAATGAGAAGGATTCTCTCAGGGAGATTTAGAATGATAGGGCATAAAGATTGGTTCCTTGTATCAGCGGTGTATGGGCCTCACATACCAATAGAGAGAGAAGCCTTCCTAACTCAAATGCTTTGATTGGGAAACCTACACACAGAAAAACTATGGATGATAGTAGGAGATTTTAATATGATCACAACCATAACAGAAAAGAAAGGAGGATTGCAACAGGAGAATGAAGATATGGAGAGATTTAGGGAAACTCAGACAGCCCTACAATTGATTGATATAAAGACTATCAATGGAAAATACACCTAGAATAACAGAAGAGGAGGCAGTAGGCAGATAGCCTCCAGATTGGACAGGTTCATAGTAACAAAACACTTCATTGGGAAAGATATATTCCATGAATCAATGATCTTACCATGCCAAGGATCATACCCCTGACCAATAAAACTGGAAATTGCTATGAACAATCAAAACTAGCACAAACCTTTCAGGTTTGAAGCCTTTTAGCTACGAGACCCAACCCTCATAAAAAATATTGACAACTGGTGGCAGAACAATGAAGAGAAAATACAAGGCAAGAATAAGATGCACATGCTCCAACTAAGACTTAAGGACTTGAAAAACAAAATTAAGGCTTGGAACAATGAAGAATTTGGCAACATACATAAAGACATGGAACAACTTCAAATAGCAATGAAAGGGATACAACAAAAAATAATAGAAGACTGGAGAATAGAGGAGCGGGTGCAGGAAGAAGGAGGGTTGCTAATTACATTGGAGGAAAGAAGAAAACAAGAGGAAATCCTATGGCATCAAAATTCAAGGGTATAATGGTTAAAAAAGGGAGAACGAAACACAAAATTCTTCCATAGAGTGATGCAGCAACATAGGTAGTAGAATAGAATTTTCTCCCTAAAAAACAAACAAGATAACATGGTAATTTAGAAAGAGGAAATAGAAAATCTCCTAATCCAACATTTCAAAGGCATACTGACAAAACCACAAAGTAGCAGAGAAGAGGCGATAGGAAAGATAAGTCAATACATCCCAAAAAAGGTAAATAGGGAACAAAACCTGGCTCTCCTAAGGGTAATCAGTGAGAAAGAGGTAGAGGAAGTAGTAAAGACAATGCCTAAAAATAAAGCTCTTGGATAGGATGGATTTACAGTAGAGTTCTTTTAGGCAACATGGAGCTTTATGAAAAAAAATATAGTTAGTGCAATAGAAGAATCAAGATTCAATAAAAAAATGCATCCAACATGGAATGCAACCTTTCTGGCATTAATACCAATGGTAGAAAGGGCTTAAAAACCTCATAGCTTCAGACCAATAACTCTTCGTAATGTATTCTATAAAATTTTAGCTACCATAATGGTAAAAAGATTACAACCTCTAATCCCAGAATTGATAGCAGAAGGACAAACATGGTTTGTGAAAGGGAGGCACATAGTTAATGAGATTGTTGTCACTCAAGAGGTAATTCATTCCTTAAAGAAGACTAGAAATAAAGGAATGAGGGTTAAACTTGACTTAGCAAAAGCCTATGATAAACTCAGCTAGCAATATCTTCAAAATATTCTACAAGCATATGGACTTGATGATAGATGGATAGCGTGGATAATGTCAATGATATCTACACCAAGCATGTCAATCCTGCTCAATGGAACGCCTACAGACACCTTTAAACCATCCCGCGTCTTAAGATAGGGAGATCCACTTTCACCATTCCTATTCATTTTAGCAATGGATGGTTTAGGAAAACTAATCAATGCAAGAGTAAGCAGAGGGGAGTTCAAAGGGCTGAGATTATGGGGGAAAGACTTATCCATTACTCATCAACAATTCATGGATGATGTAATGATGTATAATCAAGCAAATCTCAAGGAAGCAAAAAAAATAGGGGAGATCCTTACAGAATTCACGAAAGCATCAGGAATAGAGGTGAATAAGGAGAGAACAAAAATATTCTTCTTTAACACACCAAGGGTAGGCCAAGCCTTACTAGTAAGAACAATAGGGTTCAAAATTGGATAGTTTCCAACTAAATACTTAGGAGTCGAATTGAGTGATTAGCAAAATAGAAGAGTGAATTGGAAAGGATTATTAGGGAAAATTCAAAAAATAATGGACAATTGGATGTTCATAATGCTCAACATCCCAAGCCACCTTATACTCTTGAAGTCAGTCCTTCAAGCTATACCAGTATACAAGGTGGCTAGTCAAGCAATCCCTAAAACCATATGCTAGAAAATGGTGCAAATCTTCAAAAAAAAATTGTGGCAAGGGTCTAACAAATCACAAAAGTGGGCTTTACTTTCATGGACATGGTTAAGTAAGTCCATCACAGAGGGGGGCCTAGGATTAATATACCCCTACGTATTAAACGAAGTCATGGGGGCAAAATTATGGTGGAGATGGGTTCAAGGAGGGAACTACCTATGGAAACTGCTATGGGAAAAGAAATATCAGACAGCAAGGACTCTGGAAGGAAAACTCTGAACACTATCAGAAAGGAAACGCTCAGGCATTTGGAACTTGATAAGCCTAAACAGAGCCTTGATAAGGGACCACGACTTTTGGGAAATTCGAGAAGGAGATAAAGTAGACTTTTGGCAGGAGGCATGGAAACAGAGAGGAATCCTAAACCAGGAACCTCAGCTCCAGGAAATCCAATAGTATACAATGCAAATAGTGGAATATACAGTATGAAACTATTGGGTAGGGGAACATAATAGTTACTGGAGAAAATGGAAGATGAAGAGTGACTAGCCTGAAGCCCCAGAAACCAATCAATGGCTAATTTATGAAAAATAAGTGGTAACTAGGAAAATTGCAATTAAAGAAGGAGCATATATAATAAGATGGGGTAAATGCATAAAAGGCATGTTTATAATCTCAAAAGGTTACTAGATAAAGATAGGAGGAGTTCGAAACTCAGACATAAAAAAAATGGAAAAGAATATGGCAGTTAAAAACTTGGCCAAAAGTGGTATTTTTTACTTTGATAGTGCTGCATGGACACGCCTTTACTTAGGACTAATTGAGAAGGAAAGGGGCGCATGGCCCCTCGTGCTATTTGTTGTGCCAAAACCAAGAAGAAACCATGGAGCATGTCGCAAACTCCTACATTGTAAGTAACAACCTATGGGAAAACCACCAACAACTATTTGAGATGACAGATAGGAATATAGGGAGCATAAAAACAATAATAGAAAAGTGGGGCAGCAAGCCATACTCCAACACAATGCTGAACCATGCCTGGAATCTTTCAATTGGGTTTCTCCTGTGGAACCTTTGGAAGGCACGAAATTGGGTAATATTCAACGAAGATAAAAAAGACAAAAGAGAAATATGGAACTAAATCATGAAAAACATAAGAGAAACAGTAATTCTGGAAAACTGGGAAGAGGATGACTGAAAGATAGAAGGAACAGAGGCCTGCATTATGGACTGACTGGAAATCAAAGTTAAAAAGCACAAACAGGATAGGGAAGGAACATGAAGCAGGAAAGGCAAGAGCTGAAGAACGATATAGGAATCCGTGTCAAGGGTTCATAAAGATAAATTTCGATGGGGAAGCAAAGGGAAATGCAGGGGAGGCTGGTATAGGAGGGATATTTAGAGACGAGGAAGGGAATATCAAATGGACCTATGCAATGGATTGCGGCATCGCCACAAATGTTGAAGCAGAATACCACATGTTAAACAAGGGGCTAGAGATAGCGATAAGGGAAGGGTACCAAAGGATGCATATAGAAGGTGACTCCATGCTGGTAATAGAAACAACGAAACAACTACAACAGGGAACAAGAGCTAAAAAGCTGAGCAAAAGCTGGAGGACAGCTTGGGTAATAACAATATTACGACAACAACTACAGAAGATTGCATACACCATATCATCCCATGTGAAAAGGAAAGGAAATGCCCCGGCGAACCTCCTCATGAATTGGGGATGACGAAATAGAGAGCAACAGTTAGACGCAAGAGGGGAAGAGCTAAGTCAGAAAGAGGAATTGAAACAAATGATACAGGTAGTCGAAGGAGAAAGGTGGGATAACCAGCCTCTAAAGAATTCGATTGATGTTGATGGGAGGGAAGAAGGACAAGGGCAGGTGTAGGTAGGATAGAACAGATCAAACATGGAACAGCAATGGATAGATGAAAGGATAGAGATTAATCAGATGATGGAAGGGAGCAGAGAAAGGACATACCCGCGAAGGGTGAGGGCAGAAATGGAAAGTTGTGGAAGAATGGAGGGCAAGACATCAAGACCGGGAAGGGGTAGCAGTTGATGCGAAATGGAAATGTGGAGTCTGCAAAAGGACGGCAAGAGCAGTGGGGAGAAGAAAAAAATAAATGAAGACCATAGGAAAAGAAAGATGGGTAGCATACCAAGGCAAGTGGGAAGAAAGGCGGGCTAGGGAAGAAAGGAAAAGTGGACAACTGGCGGTCAAATTAAGACAGGAGAATAGTAAAGGAATAGAGTTAAATGGAAACCATGCATTTTACATGTGGATGCAAAAGAAGGAAGGTTGTGAGTGAGAATGCACAGAAAGCAAACAAGAGCTATAGGAGATAGAACAGTGCAACCAGGTAGAAGGGCATGTAAAATTTCCTTCCCCATCCATCAAAATATTATATAGTTTGAAGTATAGAGTAGGCCTAAAGATAGATAGGGATGATCTTCTAACATTCAGAAGTAAGTATAGAGCTAAGGTAGCCTGGGGAAGGGAAGAATCCTTGGGGGCTATCGCCAGGAAGGGTAAGTATGAGAGTATTGGAAGGGGGAGAAATGAAGTGGATGAACTTACCATCCATGACCCATGTAACTGAATTGATGCGTCGGGAAATTCTAGCCTAGAGACCCAACCTATTGAGGTATACCCTAGCAGGAGGGAAAGGAAAACCCAACAAAAATGAGGGAGGAAGAGGGAGCACCTCATAGGGAGAGAATAATCTAAAGGTAATTGAGATTGTGATTCTAGAACTGTGGATTTCAAACCTGGGAAAGGGGTAGACAGACCAAGGAGAGAAAGGAGTGACTGTGAAAGAAAGGCGGAGCACTCGACCCAGGAAAAGAACTCTAGTATTCATAGTACAAGTCATAATGATGGGGCAATACACCTAAAATAACTAGAGAGGCCTCAGTATTGCATCAAAGAGAAAGAAACTACAGAAATAGAACCATGAAAAAGGGGGGAAAAATACCCCGTTCAAATATATAACCCCAATTGCCAAAACTGACAATTGTGTTTACTATGTGATAAGTCTAACCATTGGTAAGGGCACAACTACAACTTAGACAGAGCATTGTAAGGATAAGAACACTAAGGCGTATACGAGAAGAAACATGGCACCCAGGCACAGCAAGAGGAATGTTAAGAAAGAAGAAGGAACAAGCGACAATAGGAAGAAAAAAGGAAGGAAATCACATGGCGAACACATGAGAGGAATAATTGACACCAACATGGAGGAAAATCCAAAGGAGGTTAGAGACCAAATCTGGAGCTGGGAAAGAGACTGGAGAAATAACCTGAAATGCAGAGACTTCCCTATGGAGGAATGGGAAGGAATGTTGCAGGACCCGGGTACAACAAATGGTCGACAATTCCTCTTTAACAAGACTCTGCAACAATAATGGATAACGAAGCACATTGTAGCCTGTGTCGTGACCTTGTAATAGGAACATATGGACAAGGAAGTGCTGAACAGGAAGGAAAGAGACAAGGAACTAGACCCAGTACGGGGATAAATTATGAAATAATTGGCTACAATTTAGATACAAACATGCAGGAATAATCTGCTTTGGGCTGAATTGAGAAAACATTGTCTGGGATAAGATGGAAAATGTTCTAGCAGGGACAATATCTTCCAGGCCCAGGGGTGAAGACGTAGAATTCTGGAGGGAAGATGTTGAATCCGGAAGAAAATGTGACAGTTCAGGTACCTTCCTCAGAGGAGGATTAGTTTAATTATGTTTAGTTGTTGAATGTTTTTGTTTGAAATGCAAAATATTAGAACCTGTGTAGTGGCTAGTAAAGACAAAATGGTTTTGATGAACTTATTTAAATTTTGGAGTGGATACAATGCTGACCAATGGTCACCTAGTTTCCTTCGGGTAGGTGACTGATCAGAGGATTTGACTGTAAATTTTTGAAAAAAGTAAATATAGAGAGTACTACCATGTTTACAAAAAAATAATTTTATTTGTTATATTTATTTTATTCAATGTATAATGGGATAGTTGGTTTATCTCATTAGAATATTTTAATCTATAATTAGGTATAAGAGACTTTGATTTATTTATATACTATGTTAAATAATTAAGGTGATTACTTTTTCCTTTAACACATTTAAAAAACATGTACTTTTAATTTTTCTTTCAATTAAAATGAGTAAATTAATTAATGAATTAAAATCAAAGAGAAGAAAAGGAATAAAATGGAAAAAACACCGGGGAGGATGAGGGAAAGGGACAGAGAAAATCACATTAAGGAAGTAAGACAAGGGCATTGGTTGGGGGGCGGGCGGGGGCAAGGGGGGGTAGGAGGAAAGGGCAGGGACCCAACAACTGCTAACTTTCCATCGATCATCCCTATTGACATTGTGACCTTTTATCAATTTCTAAGGCCTCCCTAAACTTCCATTGATGAAAAGGCACAATCTTGGCAATAACATGGACCTCTTCAACACAAATGTGATTTTTAGTCTTTTCTACATGTTCTTCCACAGTGGAAGATGTGGTCCTCCCATGTTTTATGTTAGCTGAGTTTATCTAGAATCCTCTGGTTAATAGAGCGACTAGTCTCACCAACATAGGGGGTCCCACAGGAACAAGGAATAACATAGACACCATTCATGTCCTTGGGGTAAACATGATCCTTTATTGGTCTAATGGATCTAGAGATAGTGTTAAGCGGTCTAAAGGTCAAGGAAACATTATGCTTCGTAAATGAAAGGGAGATGAACTCGAGAGGATCGATCTTTCAGGTCTTTCTTAACACAGGTAACTTTGTTGGATTTAAGGAAGACTTTTTGACCTTGGTGTCTGCTATAACAATTATTAACAAAAACATTAAGGAGATGGGCCTTCTCTTTATCCAAGTTCTTTTCATCAGAGATTCTCAGTGCATAAGTAGCTAGCGTGTTGAGGACATCCAACTTTTGAACAGGGAAATGATGGGAGCTAGCAGGAAGATACTGCTCAGTATGTGTTTTCTTTCGAAACACTTGGTGGGAGAAAGAACCGTCATCATTGTCAAAATGAGAACATAAAGAAAGGTTGGCATCCATCAACCTCATACTCCATACTGAGCTTCATGGAGGAGGATTGATTTTTGAGATGCTGGAAGAAAAGACCTTACTCTTCTTGGCCATGAGACCAAATGACCCCCGTGTCATCCACAAATATCTTCCAAAGATTTGGCAGGAGACGAGTTGATGCTAAAGCCTTGGACTCAAAGTCTTCCATTAAAAGTATTAGATACAACTGGGGACACGGGCGAGCCCATGGTAACCCCACAAGTTTGTTCATAGAATTCACCTTTGAAGATGAAAAAAGTAGAAGTGAGACAGATCTCAACTAACTAAGTAGTATCGGGCTCGGTGAGGCAGTTGATGACCTCAATGGACTCGTTTATAGGAATGAAAGTGTAAAGGGAGACCACATCGAAACTTATAAGAATGTTCCCAGGGTAAAACTTTATTCCCTTGAGCTTCTCGAAAAAAGATGAAGAATCTTTGACGAATGACTTGTAAGGCCAACAAGGGGTCTAGGCTTCCTAGTAAGGTATTTTTCGAGGAGGTAGTTAGTACCACCTATGGTATTGACAACGGGTCTAATGGAGCCCCCTCCTTGTGAATCTTTGGAAGCCCATAGATCCTTGAAGTAATAGGGTCACTCTCAATAAGTTTATGGAAACAGGGACTCACAATGATACTAGACTTGAAAACTAGACCAAAAACTCTAGAAACATTTCTTAGCGGATTCTTGCTAAGCTTTTTATAGCTACCACTATTACAAATATGATACAACATCTTAAGGCAATAATCATCCCTGTCAAGGATGACAACAGCCCCTACTATGTCGCCTTTAATAACCATGGTTTCGTTATTTAGGTTTAATGACTTTAGGGCATCAAATTCATCCTTGCTAATATTGCTTCTAGCTAGAGGATTTGCCTTTCTGAGGATAATAGAGTAATCTTGCCTAATAGTGTCCTTAATATTATCTGGTAAGCCCCTAATCCCAAAATCTACATCACACATAATGTCTTCCACGGGGATATTTTTTGGGGCAAGGAAAAAATTTAAACCTTTTCCTAGAAGAATAAAGACGGAAGGAGGAAAATAAAATTTAGAAAGATTGAAAACTTTATTATTACGAGAAAGATGAGAATTATTATTATTATATTATTATATATTATTATTATATTTTATTATTATATTATTATTATTAACCATTTCATTTTGTTATTATTAAATTAATGACAATTTCTTTTATTATTATTGTTGTTGTTTTGTTGTGTTAATAGTAATATTATACCCTTCATCATCATCAAATTCACTAAAGTATAACCTAAGTTAAAACTATCTAAATAAATATTGTCATTGTGCTTATTAAAAGAATCACATAACTAAGAACTACAATGTACATTATACTTAAATGTTGACAACCATGTTCACCCTCAATAAAGCAAGAGTGAGCATAATCAACCATGGTTAAATAAGTGCAATGATGTTAAAAGAATCACACCATGGTCAAACGTGGATGAAAGTTCAACTATAGTCAATTACAAGTCATAGAATATGCCAACATATTTTATTCTAGGCCATAAAATAATTTTTCAAGTGGAATAAAATTTTAAAGTTTAATTAATAAACATTAATATGTGAATAATATAATTGTAGGAGGATATTTACATTTTAAAATAATGAGTGATTTCTTCCATTTATTAGATTTTATATGTTTCATGGGGTTGATCATTGATAATTATGGTTGACTATATTTTACCTTGTTTGACAGTGACTAATTATTTGTTATAATAGTTTATTATCTTTCACTGTGGTTCTTAATGACTAATAATAGTTATCATAGGTTGAATATGGTTATATTTGGATCATTGTAGCTTGTTATAATTTATATGGTTGATAGTATTTGACTATGATTGAAGAAGTTTGAATGTGCTAAAGATTAATTATAAAGTTCTAAAAAGTGGCTATTATTGAATTTGCTTAAGTAGAGATCATAATTGTTGACTATGATTAATTCCGGGTTTTCTTTTGTTACCTTTGGTTAACAATAATTGACTATAATATGTAATTCACTGCGACGTATATAGTTATTACTAGTCCACATTTACTTAATGCAATATAAGTTAACCAAGATAATCATTAAAATGTGACATTTGTTTATAATCTTATATTATAAATTTTATCATATTCGTATGGCTATGGTAGAATCCAATTATGGATTCTATTCCTATTTTTATAGTTATTTTTCATTAATCAATATTCTTATTAATATAAGTCTATTTATGATTCTATATTATAACTTTAGGTTTTAATTGCATTAAATTGATTGTTTATTACCATATATAGTTATGTTATATTTCAATTATGTATAGAAATATGAAAAGATGTTGGATGTGAACTTATTCATAGGTAAAGGGGATGCCTTCATATGAACTAATTATGGATAAATAAGTTTGTATGAGTTTAAATTTATAATATAATTAATAATAATAAATTTCTATCCTTTCATAATTTTTATGAATAAACATAGTTTTGTATATGAGATATGGGCATGTGATCCAAGAAATTGATTTTATCTACAAATTTATTTATGCATTTTTTATATAACCATATTATATTTTAATGAAATAATTTTTCATGTTTAATAAATTATGAAAATTATTAATTTGATATAAATTAATATATAAATGATATAATTAATAAGAGATATTTAGATTTCAAATCAATGGACTTTACACTATTTATAAGTATTTATAATTTGTATAAACACATCTTTTCATTATATATTTAAATAGTTTTAAATAATTAAAATTAGATAATGTGATTTTTTTGCCTTTAAAATATTTTATAAATTTAAGTAAATAGTAAAGTTAATTATAATAGGCATTTTATTCTAAATATTAAAAAAATAATTATTAGAAGCAATGTTGATATATGTGATACATATGTATTTGATATTAGAAATTCATTTGTATACTGTTTTTTATAGGTTTTATTTGATGTAAGTATTACCATATTTTTATGGAATAATTGATTATGGTTAATCACTTTATAGAATTAAATAATTAATAAAGGTTAATAAATTCATAAATTTTGAGGTTGAAGTAAGAGGAGATTAATATAATTAATCATTATTTGTTGAGAGAAGCAAATACTTGGTGGGGGGTAAGCGGTTAATCTTAGTTGCTCAAGCTCTTCATCTTGCATCTCTGCTCAACCTCTACATCTTGCATCCCATCCCTTCCTCTCATGTTTTCATACATTGCAAGTTATGTTTGCAGGTCTGGTTTCATGATTATGATCATCATCACCACCACGACCATCATCATCATCACCACCACAACCATCATCATCACCCATGATTTTCATTTTTATTTTCATCACCATCTTTGTCATTATTTCGATCATCACCATGTTCATCAAATGAATAATAAACATCATCATCCTCATCATAAAAAAATAATTGCTAATAAAAATTTATTGCAATCATCATCATAATACTCATCATCAAAATGGCAATATTGGATGAGTCTGGCACATAGAATAGATTCTCCTAGGGTTTTCATTTTAAGCACATTTTAGAATCTCTTTCATTAGACATATCCTTTTATACCATTTTTATTTTGTCCCTTTAAATTTTCAAAGTTCCAACCAAAGGTTTATGATAATGAATTCGCCTAGTCTTTCGGTTTTTTCTCCCTATAATATATATCATTTATCAGTTCACTTCCTATTCATTACTAACATGATATTCTAATTTTATATTTTCTCAAGCACTTGCACAAATTTCTTCAAGCACAATTAATGATTTCTAACATTATATTTTGATAATCAGTAATTCTATTCATTACTGGGTTACTTAATATACTTAATAATTATTTGGGGATGCCTTAAAGAATATTTTGTGGTTTTTTTGAAGAAATATGCTCTCTCTTTCATGGATTTTGAGTTTATTTGTTTATGTAGAATTCTTAAGGTAAATGTTGAATTTATGCTCTCACCATTCATGAACTACCTTTAAACTTAACATTTATGTGAGCATGCAAGTTCAAAAACTACCTTCAATGGAACTAATTTTCTAACTTAAGGAATTATAAAGAATTTACTAGTGATGTCGCATTAGAGCATTCGATAGCAACATATAAAATATGACACAAAAATTAACATAGATCTGAAAATTATGAGGATGAAACAAGAAATGGAAAGCGATAAATATGCACTTTATTAACATATCATGGAAATACATCTCCTTCCTTCTCTACCTCTCTATTACATCAACACCCTATTTACATGTATGATTATGGTACAACATAGTAGTTTTAACTACCTATCTACCTCGGGTAGCCAAAACAATTATAAAGTCTACCAACTTGCATTTCTAGCTAGAAATTCAATTATATAAAACTTAGCTCAACTATAGTATGAAAATAGTATTTCCTACTTACATTTCCAACTAGAAATTCAACTATATAAAGCTCAACTATAGTCCTTCTCACTCAATTATAGGATGAAAGTAACTATTTTAGACTTATAGACATTGATGTCATTTTCAACATGTCATTGTTGTCAACATCAACTATTTTTATATAGTATATTAAAAAAGGACATCATCATCATCAACATAATTATCATTATCATCATCATCATTATCAACATCATGATAACACCAACATTATTATATTATTTCAACACCATAATAACTCCAACATTATTATATTATTTTAGTGAGATAATATTCAATATTATCTTCATATAATATATCAAAATATTAAATATTAATAAAATAATGTTTAATCATCACTATAGTCATCATTATAATGAAACATCAATTTAAAAATATTTTATGATAAAGAAATCATTCATTGATTAAAAAAGTATGTCACAAAATTATGACACACCTAAAAACATAGTGAAACAACTAAATTAATTTATATTATTAAAAGTATATTAATTTCATAAATATATATTAATGTATAAATAAATGTTGTTTTAGGATATATATATATATATATAATATATATTATATATATATATCAAATATATATAAAATAATTAAATATTTATGTATCCAAAATTGATTAACGGAATAATAGCTTCTTATAACTATAAGAATCTAATCCACATAAATTTATTTAATATTACTATAGTAAAGAATATATAAATTTACTTTATAGAAATATATTTGAAATTAATTTAAAAGATATTAGATATTTCCAAAATATATTAACGAAATATTAAACGTTTTATAAAATTCAATGAGTGCTCCGGTTTTGCTAACATCTCTGTTACGTTTTGAAATTATTTGAAAATATCATTTTTTAATAATATTAATGACGACGATGATGGTAAAATTAAATTCCACACTGACCCACTGAACTGCTGAACTGTGGTAGTTTTCCAAATCCCACGTTGATAGCTTTAAAGAACAAAGTAACTTACTTTACAAACATAGAGTGAACTACATACAAAGGGTTTGTACAATAGGGATTTCCATAATTTTCCTTCGCTCTAGCTCTGCCTGCAACATAAACCATAGTTATTATTCGTAAATTCTCATTTTTCTTCTTCATATCGTTATTTAACGAAAGGAATAATGCCACATTGCCACTAGGACCTCCTGGATGGCCAATCATCAGAAATCTCCATCAATTGAAGTTGCAGGCTCAACGTAATCCTAAAGCCCTTACTCACAAATATGGTCTCATTTTGTTTCTCCACTTGGGCTTTATCCATGCGATTGTAGTATCTTCTTTTGCAATAGCCATATAGTTTCTCAAAACTCATGATTTGAATTTTTCCAGCCGACTTCCAACAGTTTATGGAAGATTAATGTTATTCAACTCTAAAGAGGTGGCAATCTCTTCGTATGAAGGTCACTGGAGGAAACTCAGAAAAATAAGCGTAAATCAACACTCTATTTATATGATGTTTCAGTTACGAAGTAGTTGCAACTATTTACCAACTACTTTGATATTATACACCAGCATAATGTATGAGGTTTGGAGACACTTCGCTAGAGGTTTGAGGAATATCTTAACAATTGTAATGATAAATGGTTGTAACTGTTGTGCTAATCGACCAATTGGTGGTTAATGTGGTCAGCACAATTGGTGGTTAATGTGGTCCTATGTGGCATACACAATAAAAGGATGTATGGAAAGAGACAAAGAGGTGTATTTTTAGAGATTTTCAAGTTTTGTGTCATGGGTGAGTATTTTGTGTCTAGTTCGAATATTAGTTTTCGTGATATTTCTAAGTCACTTATATATTATCTACATATATTATTTTTAGAAGGCTTAAAGGAAATTTTTGAGTATATTTAGCTTCCATGTGTCTTATATGTTGTGTTAAATATAATGTGAGATCTCATATTTCCTTCAATCATAGATGAGATTATAATATGATTATTTCTATAAATCTTATAAGTATATCTATAGAGACTTTTTCAAGTTTCTAGGGATTGAAAATGTGGATGTTTGTGTAGAATTTGTTGACTATAGTGTTCCAACCCTAGGTCTAAACCCACATGCCAACAACTACTATTAAAAGAATATCAAATATTTTATCTCACAAAAAGATATTAAAAGGGACTACTTAATTGTTAATAACATGAAAAAGAATTGACACATAATTATTATTAAAAAACAAGAAAAGCACTTAATACACAAGATATACTTAAAAAATATTATATAGCATTAAAGGAATATTAATTATTTTGTAATATATAAAATAGATTAAAAGGAATTGGTTAAGTGTTGGAAGATAAAATAAACATGCGAATCTCTAATGAGATACCAACGCAAGAACCATAATATCTTGTTATTTTAGAATAAAGAAGAAAATGAACATAGCAAAAATGAGAAAAACCTCTCAATGCTCATGTAGTGAAGTTAGGGATTGAGTAATTCTAAGAAATTTCATGGGTCTATAATGTATGTGACACTAATATGCTTTGACAAAAAAAATTAAAAAATTAAAAAATTAGAATGTTGTGCATATACCCAAATTAGACCATTTCTTAAAAATATGTCTCACACCATAGATGCCCATCTTTTAAAATATATGTCACAACATTGATCCTCTTAACTTTCCAACTCATCTAAACTATGACAATCTTAGAAATCTTCTCCCAAACTATGATTATCTTCGAATTATTTTTCTTAATGTGAGGTTTCCATCATCATTCCCACTAGTTATGATGGTGCCATCATCATAACTATCATTATCATCATCATTTTAATCCTGCCCAACATCATCATCATCATGTAATTTTCATCATCATCACCGACATCATTATTGTTATCATCATCATCATGTCATTATCATTGTCATCATGGTTTCCATCATCATCATTATAATCATTGTCATCATCAACATTGTCAACATCATCGCCTTCATCATCACCCTCATTAACGTTGTCATCATCATCATAATCATCATCATTTCCTTCTCATCATTATCATCATAAGAATATTACTTTGATACAAATATATAATAATCATCATAGCCATGCTTATCTCGTTCCTCATTGCCTCCATCGTCATCCTCATCGCCATCCTCTTTGTCAACATCATCACTATCATGATCATAATCATCATCAGGACTACCACCATCATCATCACTTATTGTTTTCATTCTCTTTTTTATCACCATCCTCATCATTATTACCATAACCATAATGATCGTCTAAGGAATAGTAAACATATTTTTCATCATCATCATAAAACATTTACTAATAAAAATATATTGTCATCATCATGATAGTACTCATCATTAGAATTTCCATTTCCATAACTGACGTCCTCATTATCCTCTTCCTCATTCTCATTGTCCTCATCATCATCGTCACTATCATCATCAAAAGAACTTACTTTACTAAGAAGATGTTTTCTTCATCCTCCTCCTTCTCCTCTTGATTTTATCATCACTGTGGTTTTCAACATCATCATCATCATGTCATTTTTGTCAATATCAATTAATATTATATTAATATACTAAAAGGATGACATCGTCATCATCATCATCGTCATCGTCATTTTCATCACCATCACAATGATATCATCAATAGTAACAGCAATATTATATTAATATATTTAAAATATATTATGATTCTATATTGATATAGTACACTAAAAAAAAAATTGAATATTCATAAGAATATTTTGCTAGTTATCATTTTCATTGATATCATACTCCTCTTAGTATGTAGATTTTCATAATTGGAAATCATGTTAAAAAAGCATCATTATCATCATTAATTCTTGATTAAAATGGTGTCACCATAATTGTCATTGTGCCATCATCATCACCATCAAAATAATCAATTTAAAATATATTAACTATTTTATCTTAAGGGAATCATTGAATTATTAAAAATATATTGAATATTTTGTTGTGAGATAGTATATTAAAATAGTATTAAATATTTTATTTCATAAAAATTATCAAACAATGTTGAAGACGTTGTTCAAACAATTAAATTAACTTATATTATTAAAAACATATTAAAAATTACTTAAACAATTTTTAGTTACTTAAGAGATTCAAACACCATAAAACATCAATATTTGAAACAAAACATTGAAAACATAATATAGTGGAAATCTTCCTGGGAGAGAACCACAAAATTTCTTTTAATCATTTTTTTGTGTGTCAACCTAATTTTACAATATTTGTAAGCACAGACCATCTTAAAGGAGACACTAATCCCCTAGATCTTTGAAATTTGTTGGCACTAACCTACAACGGACACCAATCCCATTTCTTACTTTGTACGAACCAACATATAGGAGACATTAATCCATAATGAACTCTATTATGAAATATTTTCTTTTTTTTTTTTTCAGTTCACTATGCTCTTCTCAAATTCTTGCAATCACCTCTTCACTCCCATTCATCAATGATTGTTTTGAAACAAACACTACCTTCAAATACAAAATTCTCCAACTACATTCTTAAATGATCTATCCTTTTGAATGTTCATCCTTCATTAACTAACTCTATTATGTTATCTTGCTTTTAAAAATTAGCTTTGGTAAAGAAATTTGTTATCATTTGGTGTTTCCTTGAAGCAAATGTTCAGCTCTTCTCTTTACCAATGTGACACCCATTTAATTTGGTGCTTCCTTTAGTGAACCTTTGGAATTCCTTAAATGTAGGTTCTTCCTTTAGTTAACCATTCAAAATTTTGGTTCCTATACATACAACCAGGCTATGCAAGAGCATACTGCTATTTTTAATTCCTAGTGCTTCCCTCAAGCCAATTTTTCAAAGATTTTGCACATATATACCTCACTGTCACTTCATGTGCCCATATAATTCATTGAAGTGATTTTTTTATTGGTATATCAAAAAGTCCTCCACAATATTTTTACATTAAAAAGGCTTACAAAAGTCAATTTCTCATGGACATTTAGATGGAAGGGTTTCCTATCAGAATTTGTAAATTCTTTTATGTAGTTGATGAATATTAGGATATTGGAAGATTTGGAAATGTCCATATAATGGGCTCACAATGAACTGATTCAAATGTCACCAAACTCCACATCAAACATTGTTATCAGGTTGTAGAGGGCTGAAATTTAGAACCTCAAATTTGGAATTTTATTTCAGATAGCGCTAATCATTTTCGTTGTCATCATCGTCATCATGATCATTGAAGGAATATTAAACATGATCACCTACATCATTAGTAAGCTCCTCCTCCTCCTCCGCCCAATGATTTTAGTTGTCATCAACATCATCATCAATATCATCATCAAATGAATATTAAACATGATCGCCATCATCATTAGCAAGCTTATACTAATAAAGATGTATTACCATCATCATTGTTGTCTTCCTCGTGCTAATCATTTTTCTTTTCATCATTATCATCAAAACAAAGGAATATTAAAAATGATCACTATCATCATTAGCAAGCTTATAATCAAAAAAATGTATTTCCATCACCATTGTTGTCAACATCAACATCAAAAACATTATTTTAAGAAAAATAAATTGGTGTCCTCTTCTTTTTTCGGTTAATTTTTCTTAGAATTGTTTTCATATTTTTACATCCATTTAGACCTGAAATATAATTCGTACGTTCATTTTCATATTCTAAGGTATGCTTCAGATTAATTTTGGTCAAGTGGGACTAACTAACTTTTTAGAGGTATAATTCAGTGGTGAGGTGGTCGTTATAATTTAGGGGCGAGGGAGAGGTTTTCTAGAGTTTTTAGAGGTATAATTCAGTGGCGAGGGGCGAGGGAGAGGTTTTTTGGAGGTTTTAGAGGTGTAATTCAATGGCGAGATGGCGGAAGAAATCGTTATAATTCATTACGGAGTTTTTTTGATCTATTAAGGAAGAAATGGAAGAAATGTTGTAATATTGGGTTATATTATAAAAATAAAATAAATAAATATTTTTAATTATTAATTAATTATATAAAATTAATAATTATATTATTAATTATTAATAATTAAACAAGTATAGATTTATTTAAATTCTCTTTTATCAAGCATCAAGAGGGATCATATTTTTTGAGGTGTAAATTTTTTCTTGAGTTTTGCACTCAAAAAAAATGTTTGCATCTTGAGAGATTTCATCTCTCTCGATTTGCGATAAATCTAGAGTTAAGATAGATTTAGGTTGGTTTAACTTCCCTTAATTTTTGGAATGCTCGTAGTTGTTATTATGAGCGAATTAATACTAGCATAATTACATTAGTAAATGTTGTTGATATATGTCGATTGATGTCATTTTCATACGTGAATTGGCATGTAAACGGTGTAAAATGTCACTAATCAATGTATATCAACCACACTTACTATTGTGCTTGTGCTAGTTGACGGTCAATGAGTGTGTTGTGGATTTGTAAACCATGGTTGACTATGATTCATGTTTGGTAACTATGTTTAAAAATGGTGATCAAAGGTTGATCGTGGTTGTTGAGGGTTGTTGATGGTTGACAATGTTTGAAGAGTGTTGATAAGGTTGACCATGGTTGATGAGGTTGATCAAGGTTGAAGACATTTGGTTAAGGTTGACCATGGTTGATTGTGGTCAACCATTAATGTAACATGTCTATGTTATATTAATCTAACAACATTACATTAATGTTGATGATTGTTACATTGTTACATTGCTACATTCACGTTATATTAATGTTAACCATGGTTATCCTTATTGATATTACATTAATGTTACAATAATAATGGTTAGAGGGTTGACGAGGTTGATCATGGTTGATAAGGTTGATAATGGCTAATTCAGGTAGACCTTGCCAGTCGGTTAAGGTCAACCTTGCTTGAGCATAGTTGGTTATGGTTGACCTTGGTGTACCATGGTTGACCTTAATTGACCATAGTTATCGTTATTGATGTTACATTAATGCTACAATAATAATGGTTAGAGGGCTAACGAGGTTGATCATGGTTGATAAGGTTGACAATGGTTGATTGAGGTAGACCTTGCCAGTCGATGAAGGTCGACCTTGGTTGAGCATAGTCGGTTATGGTTGACCTTGGTTTACCATGGTTGACCTTAATTGACCATGGTCAATCATGGTTGACCGTTGATGTAATCGATAAATTATGGTGGACTAAATGCGACCATGGATGACCATGTTTGACCATGTTAGCCATGGGTGACCATGGTTGAGTTTGTTTGGATATATTTGTTAAAATAGTTTGAAAAATACTTTAGAAAAATTATGCCATGAATGTTTCCCAAAAACACCATAAAAATTTTCATGGTAATGGCAACAATTAAAATAAAATCTAAAAATTTCACAGATGCTACTATTCTGACAAATCGATAAAATATCAGAAACTCAAATGACACAAAGAACGGTAGAAAACTTAGCTTTATTTATTTATTTAAAAAAGGTTACATTGCCAATATAGATATCAATAGTTGAGCTGAAAAATAGCTAAGATGACCTCCAAGATACTGCTACAGTGCTAATCCTGGCCTCCTAACCCACTTTGGAGGAGATTTCACGCAAAAATCTCACAAAGCTTCAACGATATTATTAGATATCAGATCTACAATAGATCTGAGGATTTGAGAGAGGATCATTCAAATAAGTTAGATTATGGTTAACTATGGATGACCATGGGGGAACATGGATGACCATGGTTGTGAACATTTAATAATAAATTACTATGGATGAACACATAGACCATCCAACCAGCTAACCATGGTTAATTATGTTAACCATGTTGACCATGGCCAAATATCATTTAACGAAGTTCATTGTGGTTGACCGTGTTGTCTATGGGTGTTTATGGTTGACAATAGATGAGCATGTTGAACATGTTTAATCATGGTCAACATGGTTGATCAACTAATGTATGTATCACCATGGTTACCATGGTTGACTATGGTCACCTATGGTTTACTATGCTAAACATTGTTGCCAACATATAACTATAAATGGGTGTGGTTAACCATGTTGATTATGGTTAATCACCGTTTGCCATGGTTAATCATGTAGACCACTTAACCATATATGATGAGGGTTGCTTTTATTATTCATGTCTAAACATGTTTGACCAAGTTCATTGCAGTTGACCATGGATGAACATGTTGAACAAGATTGGGCATTTTAAACCTTGAGTGAACAATGCTGACATACTTAGATTATGATTGAACATAGTTGACCGAGATAATTATAGTTGACTAGCATTAACATTGAATTTGTCATGTGTTGTGCATGTTGTCCATCACATTGCAATGCAAATTTTTGTTTGTCATAATGTGAAATTGAATTTTGTTGTTGCATTGCAACATTGAATTAAATTAGTTCATCACATGAATCAATGATACTCTTTGTTCAACACATTACAATGTTTATTTTTTTCATTAACTTGTGACATTGATATTTGTTTGTTACATTGTAATGTCAACTTTTTTTCATCACATTACAAGATCAAATTATTTGACCATGGTTAACTATGGTCAACCATGCGTGACTATGGGAGAACATGATTGAGCATGAGTGACTATAGGTAAAAATGGTTGATCATGATGGTCAATGTTTAACTATAGATGAATATGGTTGATGATGTTTGTCAATGCTTAACTATAAATGAATATAGTTGACTAACCATGGTTGAAAATTATTGAGCTAGTTTGACCATGGCTGACCATTGAAGAGTTGGTTTGACCATTGTTAGGCTTGTTTAACCATGGTTAACAATGTGTAACTATAGATGTACACACATGACCATGTTGATTACATTTGGTCATGTTGACCATGGTGAGCATGGTTGAGCACGGTTGAGCATGATTGACCATTACTGAGTTGGTTTGACTATGGATGAACATGTTGACCATATCATAGCACGATTTTCCATGGTGAGTATGTTTGTTGATTTTTGGTAGCTTCGGAGGTACTTCAAGCCTTAGTGTTCGAGGTTTGGAAGGCAAAGTGCCACAAGTAGGCTTGTGGGCTAGGAACCCAAGCGTGGAGTTTTGCACCCATCGAGATTTGGATCAAAACCATGATGAATTCGAGCTTGAGGAAATTGAGGTGATAGAGCTTGGCATGTCGATTCCAACGCTCCAAAGATCACTCAAATTAGAGCTCTGATTGTTTTCCCAGAAACACCATAAAAAATTTCATGGGTAATGTGAGCAATTAAAATAAAATCCAAAATTTTTATAAATGCTACTATTATGACAAATTGATAAAATATCAAAAACTCGAATGACACAAAGAATGGTAGCAAAATTAGCTTTATTTATTTATTTAATTAAGGTTACATGTCAATATAGATATCAATAGTCAATTTGAAAATTAGCTAAGATGACCTCCAAAATAATGCAACAGTTCTAATCCTAGCCTCCCAACCCACTGTTGAGGAGATTTCACGCAAAAATCTCACAGAGCTTCAACGATATTATTGTATATCAAATCTACAATTGATCTCAAGATTGGAGTGACGATCATTTAAATAAGGTTGATTATGGTTAACTATGGATGACCGTGGGGGAACATGGATGACCATGGTTGTGAACATTTAATAATAAATTACTATGGATGACCACGTAGACCACCCAACAAGTTAAACATGGTAAATTATGTTAGCCATGTTGACCATGGCCAAAAATC
Organism: Pinus taeda; assembly: GCA_000404065.3. Taxonomy (NCBI): domain Eukaryota; kingdom Viridiplantae; phylum Streptophyta; class Pinopsida; order Pinales; family Pinaceae; genus Pinus; species Pinus taeda. The sequence continues at coordinate 195,355 of APFE031532628.1, forward strand.
ATTTAACCAAGTTCGTTATGGTTGATCATGTTGTCTATGGTTGTTTGTGGTTGACAATAGATGAGCATGTTGAACATGTTTAACCATTGTCAACATGGTTGACCAACTAATGTATGTATTGTCATGGTTACCATTGTTGACTATAGTTGATCAAGTTTGATATGGTAACCATAGTTGATCTTGTTTAAGTATGGTTGACTATGGTTGAACTTTTTTACTATGTTTGACCATGGCCAAGTTTGTATGACCATCGTTGACTATTGTCACCTATGGTTTACTATGCTAAACAATGTTACCAATATATAACTATAAATGGGTGTGGTTAACCTTGTCGACTATGGTTGGTTAATCATCATCTACCGTGGTTGATCATGTAGACCACTTAACCATGTTTTACAAGGGTTGCCTTTATTGTCCATGTCTAAACATGTGTTGACCAAGTTCATTGTGGTTGACCATAGATGAACATGCTGAACACGATTGGCCATGGTAAACCTTAAGTGAAAAATGTTGACATACTTAGATTATGACTGAACATAGTTAACCAAGATAATTATAGTTTACTAGCATTAACATTGAATTTGTCATGTGTTGTGCATGTTGTCCATCACATTGCGATGCCAATTTTTGTTTGTCATAATGTGACATTGAATTTTTTTTGTGACATTGCAACATTGAATTAAATTAGTTCATCACATGCATTAGTGACATTTTTTGTTCAACACATAACAATGTTTATTTTTTCATTAAATTGTGACATTGATATTTGTTTGTTACACCATAATGTCAACTTTTTTTTCATCACATTATGACCTTAATATTTGTTAATCACATTGCAAGTCAACTTTTGTTCATCACATTACAAGATCAAATTATTTGACCATGGTTTAGCTTCTTTGAACATGGTTAACTGTGGTCAACCATGGGTGACTATGGGAGAATGTGGTTGACCATGGTTGACTATAGGTGAAAATGGTTTATCATGATGGTCAATGTTTAACTATAGATGAATATGGTTGACGATATTTGTCAATGCTTAATTATAAATGAATATAGTTGACTAACCATGGCTTAAAATTATTGAGCTAATTTGACCATGGATGACCATTGAAGAGTTGGTTTGACAATTGTTGGGCTTGTTTAACGATGGTTAAAAATGTGTAACTATAGATGTACACATGTGACCATGTTGATTAAAGTTGGTCATGTTGACCATGGTGAGCATGGTTGACCATTACTGAGTTGGTTTGACTATGGATGAACATGTTGACCATATCATAGCACAATTTTCCATGGTGAGTATGTTTTGTTGATTTTTGGTAGCTTGAGAGGTACTCCAAGCCCTAACATTCAGAGTTTGGAAGGCAACGCGCCACAATTAGGCTTGTGGGCTTGGAACCCAAGTGTAGGGTTTTCCACCCATCAGGATTTGGATCAAAACATGATGAATTTGAACTTGAGAAAATTTGAGGTGATAGATCTTGGCGTGCTGATTCCAACGCTCCAAAGATCACTCAAATCAGAGCTCTAAAAACAAAGATATGAATATTTGAAGCTGACAATTAATTGATGGGCAATCAAGTCATGTAGGCTTCAAGTGAATTCATCCAAGAGACATGTCTCTTCATCAATTTGTGAAGCCCCTCATTTGTGTATAAATAGAGGGTGATTTGATGTCATTTTCTCATCCATTTGAGTAACACACAACAAGTGACAAGCTTGTAGAAGGGAGAAGATAACTCTATTTTGGGCCATAGAAGAGAAGGATAGACCAACGAAGTTTAACAGTTGTTTCTAAGGCATTTTAGGAGGTCAAAATGTAGGAAAGATGGTTGAAGGCCTATTCTTGGAGGCTGAAGGCCTGTTCTTGGAGGCCGAAGCAGAGGAGTGGAAGTTTGGGTTTTTTGAGGCTCAAGTGGAGGGGAGACAGAACCTAAACAGGTTGTCACAGGCCTGTGATGCCTTGCTGTAGGAGGCCACATGCAATATAGGGCAGGTCGAGGTTGTTAAAGAGGGCTAGACTGCCCAGAATCACAACAAGAATGGTCAACCTCTTAACAAAGGGAAACCACACTCCTTAACAACATATTTGGGAATAATTGAAGAATGGATATAAGACTGTAATGATGCCTTAACCAGACCTAAGTGGCAGCATAGGAGTGGACCTCAAAAAATGAGCTCGATATGTGTTGTTGAGGTGTTGGATATGAGATTTGAGGATTACTTTGGATAGATCTACAATGCAAATTGTTGGGAGCCATTTGTTGGATTTGCCTCGGGCATGAAGGAACTCCAATTAGGAGCAGATCCCACTATGGAGCGATGTAGGTGTCCTAGTGTGGAAATAGTTGTTGTAGCCTATGGAAGCCAAGGAGGTAGGGATGATGTGGCATGTTAGAAGCCCTAACCGTGGGTAGTTTCTACAGTGAAGATTGGTGCCTAGATTTGTGAAATAGCTCCTATATTGTAGAAGCAAAGGGAATTCGATGAGAAGTCTATTGGAAACCAATAGAAGGATCTCTTAGGTGTGAGGATACCCTAGCTAGGTGCAGGTGCTACAATGTGGACTTGGTCACTCATGGACTATTGGAGGGCAGCATAAGAGTGGACCAAGTGTGGATGTGATTGGGCATTTATGGTTTGCTGGAGAACAACGTGATAATGCCCAAGTTGGAGCCCAGTGAGTAACACCTTGATGGACAAAGGTAGTTGCGAGAGAGGTAGTTGTTGAGCTCAATGGTCTGATCAACCAAGAGCAGTTTGTTGAGCTTGAGCTTTGTGTGTGGAGAAGGGCATCTAAAACAGATGATGGGTAGTCCTCTTAGCTCATGTTCATTGTGGGAGATGGACATATTGCAGTTGTAGGTGGCAACCCTCTATGCCCCATGTTGGTCTTCATCGATGCACTGCATGAAGACCATAGTGGCTCAAGTCCCTCGGTAGCTGAGGATCAGAAGTGGGAAGTTGAGAGTTGTTCACAAGTGGTGTTGTGAACAACTCGATAAGAGTCTCGATGTGTTGATGCCTTGATGGACTAAGGCACAAGTAGAGTAGCATATTGATAGCCGAGATTCAGTGGCTAGATGGACTTGGATTATTGATAGAGGCAGGAGTTGCAGATCAAGAGCCGAAGGACTAGGTAGGTACAAGGTATGATTGAGGAGAGCTAAGAGAGTCAACTTCATTAGCCAGATGGTCAGATTATCTTATTGAGGGAAGATTGGTTGCCGATGGATTGACACCAAGCCCCAATTTGTATCTTGTACTAGTGGATGTATGAGGGAAATTATCCTTGGTACAGGAGCCCTAGACTGTTGTATTATATGTTGTTTAATATAACGAAGTTGTGTTGAAAACTGTGAAAGGTTGTACATATTTTGTGCATGTGTGATTTACTGTTGTTTATATTTCACTTGCAAAGTAGTTTATGGTTGAGATTCTTGGTTTGGTAGCTTCAATGATTTTAAGACTCTAACCTAGACCCATGGTCATCGAAATTTAAAATGGTATTAGAATGTGTCTGAGCTACTTTGAGGGACAATGAATCAGAGTGTGCACAACAAAGCAACTCGGGGGGAGTTGTGGGTTTCTATATCATGGAGCAGAGCATTTAGTTGAAGACATGGAGATGTGGTCTTGACTGGATTGGCAACGAGATTGGCTGGGAGTTATGGTGGATTGGTGGTGAGCCTAGAGAACGATAGTTTGTTGTAGGGAAGATTGATGATCATGGAATTCCATTGATTTCTCATGGATGGTTGGGACAACTTGAGGGTTTCTTTGGCTTGGAAGAGATGGTGTTGATTGACATGGATTCATGTGATGGATTACATGTTGGTCAGCTAGAGTCATAGCCGGAGATGATGATGGTTACTTCCTAGTCTTGGAAGTACCTCCCTCACTAAGAGGGAGTGTTGATTTTTGGTAGCTTGGGAGGTACTCCAAGCCCTAGTGTTTAGGGTTTGGAAGGAAAAGCGCCACAAGTAGGCTTTTGGGCTTGGAACCCAAGCATGGGGTATTTCACCCATTAGAATTTGGGCCAAAACCATGATGGATTTGAGCTTGAGAAAATTTGAGGTGATAGAGCTTGGCATGCCGGTTCTAACGCTCCAAAGATCACTGCGAAAATAGTCAGTTATGACTACCTCTCATGGAAATGGTCATACATGAATGACTTACTTAACGCAGTTGATCCCAAAAACTGATATCTAACCTTATAATGTGATTAATCAGAAAGACATTTATTTACAATATGGATCACAAATGTCTTAGATCTAACATATTATATATTTTCAAAGCCTTATAAGAATTTTAGAAAAATAGAAATAAAGATTAAATTTATAAATAACTATTTAAATGAATTCCTTGTTTAATAATATATTTTGCCCCTTTAATGTTTCTTTTAGTTTTTATATTATTTTTCTAACCCTTATTATTTAATCTTTGATATATATTAGTGATCTCTTGATATTTGATCAAGCGACCCTAATGTTTTGTGTGTTTTTCACTAGAAGATCTTGCTTTAAATCATGAATTCATAGGAAGCATCTAATTTGATGAAAAAAAATTATTAAAAAAATAAAAAACCAATTTAAATTTATATATAGAAAATAAATAAATAGATAAATAATTTAAATTAAATTAAATTAAGGGGCCTCTCGCGTAGGTGGCCAACATGGTGGAGGCCCGTTATTTATTTTGTTTTCAAATTTTTTTTTTGTTTTTTTTTTGTTTTTGTTTTTTGTTTTGTGTTTGTTTTTTTTTAAATTAAAATTATTTTATTTTGTTTCTATTTTTATTTATTTGTTGGTTAATTTTTTAAATTTATTTTATTTTGTTTATTTTTTTTAACTTTTTTTTTTGTTATTTTTTCTTTAAAATTATTTTGCTTTTTAAAAAATTTTTCCTTTATTTATTTTTTTTATTTTTTTTTGTTTAAATTTTTTTATTTTACAAGTAAATTTTTTATTTTATTCTTTTTACAATTTTGTAGTTTCTTTTCATATGCGTGTGTGTGTTTAATTAATAACATGAAAATCACTAACATTTAAAAAAATTATCCACACTTAATACATAAGAAAATTTAAAGTGTCAAAAATGTGCTAAAAAAAAGTTATTCTGAATAACCACTTTTCAAAATTGGGTGTTTTTTTACCACCTCAAAAAGGTGGGTAGTCGGTAATTTTCTTGTTTGATCAGTAATTGTGTTGTACCTAAAGTTGGAAGGTCCATGACTTTGTGAATGAAGGTACCTCTGTTGTCTCGTTCATTGATTCATCCTCTACTGGCGTGGTTCCTTGGGGTAGATGAAGTTATTATTCCAGTGAGGAGCTCTTCTCTGGTTTTGTCCCTTTCTGTCTTCATTGATTCTTTCTTGGTGCAGCTTCGCATTGCTACAAGGTTCCTCAATTCTCACGAACTTGAAATTCATCTTTCCCATAGAAGATTCCTGTGATCTGGGTAACCTAGACCTGTTTTGTTTCCTGAAGATCTTTGACTGCTTAGAATTTGATCTAGATTTCTTGTTCCTTCTACAAATTTCTCATTTATTCCTTTTCTGATCTTTATTTTCTCAAGATCCGTTCTTAGAGAGACAACCTTTGCCTCGAGACTCTGACAGTTCTCTTCCCATTCATGGATCAAATGTTGAAGAACCTCTTCTTTTCGTTTAGCTTCTTCTAGTTTGACTTTTGAGAACAAAGTTTCATCTTTGCATGTTTTTGAGATCATTTCCTTCTTTACCTTGAACAACTCCTCCTTTAATTGCTTGCTCTCTTCTTCTATTTTCTCACACGTTCCTTGTTCTTCTTCTAGTAGAAGAGCTAAGATATCTTTGCTTTTAATGGCTTCTTAAGTTTTTTATTTTGATAAACAAACTCCTCATTGTCAGAGTTGTACCTACCTTCTTTAGCACATTGTAGCTATTCTCTCAGTTGATTATTATGTTTCCTTGCTTTCTTTAACTCATCAAGAGCACTGATGAGTTCCCCTTCAAGGTCCATCATTCCTTCTTCTTCCTCCTCTTCAAAGTAAATAATATTTTGGTTCTTGGAGTCTGTTCCAAATTTCATAAGTAAATACTTATCTGACGGACTCATCCTCCAAAGAGTTTTAACTGTCTGACTCTGGTGTTTAACTATCCTCTCTGAAGTAAAGCCATTTTTCCTGATAGAACTTCTTCTTATGATGTTTCTGAGACTTGTTTCCAAATTTTTTATTATCTTCCTTTTTAGCATTTTCTTTGTAAGGGAATTTGGAAAAAAAATGTCCAACTCTTCCACAGTCAAAACACTTGAAAAGGAAACTTCCCTTTATATTTTCCTGAGCCACACTTCAATTTCGTGGCTAATTGAGCTAGCTCCTAATCAAATTCACAACTCGATCAATCTTGGCGATCTTTGTGCTCCTTAGCCTTCTTGGACACTTTGAACACTGCTACCTTAGGTTTATACTTTTATCTTCCTACCCTCATCTCATAAGTTGTGATAGTACTGAGCAAATGATCCGTCTTGAGATTCTTTAAACCAACCATCTCTTCAATAGCCGAGATTTTGGAATTAAATCTCATGGGTAGAGATTTTAAGACTTTTTGAGCAATCATATCTTCCTTGAATTCTTCACCAAGTCCTCTAATCATATTGGTTACTTCATCAAATCTGAGGAAATATTTTTCTATGTTTTCATATTTACTCATTTTTAAGCTCTCAAACATCATTCTAAAGGTTTGAAGTTTTGCATGCTTGACTTTGTCATCTCCTTCATGACTCTGATTAAGCTTCACACACACTTCCTTAGAAGACTTACAATGCATAACCTTTACAAGTTCTAATTGAATAAGGCCAAAGAGAATGACATTCGTGGCTTTAGGATTATTTCCATACAATATTTTACCATCTACATTAGTGGGAGGAACATCAAAGACATTATAGTCTACTAGTATGGAAGTCCAAACATCTACTCCTAGGGACATAAAATATGCTTCCATCCTTAGCTTCCAAAAGGAATAGTTTGTCCCATAAAAGATTGATATCATGCTTGAGTAAGCCTCTTGAATCTCTTGCCTAGACATAATTCCTTATGGATCTACCTTTTAGTGGTTAGACTGTTCCTAAAGGAAATTAGATATGATACTAATTGTTGGAATAAGGAATTATTGTAGGGGGGGGGGGGGGGGGGGGTAAATCAGTAATAGTGAGGTTCTTAAAACTTTTATTGAATATGTTTTTAGTTATTTCCTCTACTATATTATACTTATGATAGCATTCATACATAAAGAAAATGAGTATCAAGATGAAGCATTCATATGCACATATAATTAATCACATGAACAACATACACATATTGACACTAGTATTTTCACGTGGAAACCCAAAGGGAAAAAACCACCAATCTGTTTGTTGTTATCATGTAAATCAAACAACTACTTAATTACATCAAATTGTTTGTGAGAACCCACTCACAGGAGGCACTGACCCCGTTAGGCTACAAGAACCTACTTGCTAAGAGGCACTGACCTCTTATGAATTAAGGCCATCTCTTGTTCTTTCCAATGTTCTACTTTTCATACAATTTTCAAACTGAAAACAAAGGCACATACAAATATAGAAAATTACCAAAATCGTTTACTACAGAATCAACTTCTGTTCTCAATCCTCCATTGTTCCGAAGTCTCTCTCAGCCTCACACAACAAATCCCTATTTTTTGCACTTATGTGTTCTATTCCACAGGCTCTCTACAAGACACTGCTTCAGTTCAACACTTGGGCTAGTTGCTCAACTCACACACACTCTGCTCTCATTCTTCATCACTTGCAACAATACTCTCTTCCCCCACTCTGCTCAATGGAAATCACTGGTTTTTTCATGTGTTGCACACTGCTCAATGTTACCTTTCCTTCATGTTACTTCACTTCCCTAGTGTACTCTGTATAGCTCCTCCATGATGCTATTGTGTTTGATGTTGCATTTTTTCTACCTCATTAAACTTTGAATATGGGCATCTCTGCTCTTTATCAACTCACTGTGTGGTTCTTCATGTTGAGAATTAATTATTAGCCAATATTGCACACTTCAACCAAGCACTGTCCTCTCTGTGAAACAAATTATTGTCCTCGAGGTTCTGCATGATTATTCACGGCTCTTTGAGCTTTACTATACCTTAGGATGGCTTTTCTTTTAACCTCGAGATAGGCTTGATGCTCTTATCTGTGATTCTTTGTCCTCGATGCCTTGACACATTGATCTCTGCTTATCCCATTAACTCCATTAATAAATTCCTCTGACGTACATTTAATATCAAGTTGCCAACCCATTCATCCTTCAGGACCTTTGTGCAACAATATCGGGGATTCCCACATCGTAACTTTTGTTAAAATAGACTTTATCAAATTGTGGGGTCTTGAGGGTCCAATTCCCTTCAGGATTAGCCCCTTCTTATTTTTAATATGACCAAGTGGTATGACTGGGGGATTAGCAGTTAGGTGGTAAGGCTTCCAAGCTCCTGTTGCAGGCTTATCACCTTATATATTTTCTCTCCCTCTTGGTTCTTTGAGCTAAGTATCAGCCACATTGGAGCTCTTATGCATCGTAACTTTTTCATATTAATTACAGAGGAGTTCTGAGGTTTCAACCTCCGAAATACTTTTCTCATGGTGCCACACAACACTCAGGTGCTCAACTCTTCTCTACGCCCTTGGTCCTTTGGTTCCCCTCGACTAGATGCCAAACTATATCAGAGCCCCTAATATCGACATTCCTCTCCAAATTACAATTTCGGAGGAGCCCCAAAATTATAACCTTCGAAATACTCCATAGCACCTTTTTGTTAAGTCACGCTTCTACGCCCTTGGTTTCCTCGGTGTCCTACGACCAAGCATGAGTCCGCATCGGAGATCCTTTATCATATTAGAGTTTTTTCATCATAATTAAATGATAGGTTACAAGATCCTGACCTTCGATATACCAACCTCTGAGATGAGATCATGTTGTCGTCATTTCTCCACATGGTGCCTCCTTAGTGGTGACACATGTAACCTAGATTTTCCACAATAGGTTACTGAAAAACCAAAATCAAACTACCACGTGTCCACCATATAGCCACATCATGCTGACATCATCTGTCACATCAAATTCATAGGGCCAATTGTAGCAGCCCAAAATAAACATGTAATTAAATTTCTAATTAATATCAAATTCAAATTGGAGTAGCACTTACCTGTGTTGTGGTTGACGTCCGCTAATAGCAACAAGGTTTTGGGGACAACTCTCCATCCAACCATAGGCTCAATTGCACAAGGACTTGCAACAACTGACCACCCCCGAGCCCTCAATCAACATACTACTACCAGTGAATCCTCTGCCTTAGAACACTATTCTCCCCAGAGAATGAATGATAAAATCTCAAAATGATGGAATGCCTCTCATCTTCCTCACCATCTATTAAATAGAGCAAGCCTTAGAAGGAGAACCACATGCACGCACTCCATGTGTCAATCATGCAACTTACTGCTTTCTTGTTTTATTCTTTTGCTTTTAGTTTTTGATAGTTTTACTTATTTTTACTATTTTTCTTGTTTTATTTATATTTATTTAAAGCATGTAATTAA
>APFE031532633.1:0-12778 GCA_000404065.3 Pinus taeda
TTAATTATTTACAGTCCCTTATGTAACTTTATATTAACCATATCATAATTTAAGACTTTTATAAATTAAATTAAAAATATTAATTAGTTAATATTTATTTTTGATATTATTAAGTATTATTCTATTTATTCACATAACATTAATAATTAATTTATATATAATTAATTGGTAATTAACCTAATTTAAAAACAAAAAGGGCAATTTAATTAACTGTCTCTTAAAATTATTTATAGTCCCATATGTAAATATTAACCATAACATAATATTATCATTTAGGACTTTTATAAATATTTAATATTTATTTTTAATATTATTAACTATTATTATATTTATTCATATAACATTAATAATTAATTTATACATAATATTAAATTAATTTGTAATTAACCTAATTTTAACCTTTTTCTATAAATATAATACATTTTTATTTAGGACATATATATATTAAATAAATTAATTAATCAATTCTTTTTTATAGTATTTATTAATATATATAATTATTATTTTTCAATAAAATTAATTGTAATTGAATTGCCAATTAATTATAAATAAGATGAATTATCGAATTAGGTAACAACAATAAACAAATAGGGCATTAGAATATACATATATATAGGTTAGATTTAAAGAATTAATTAATTAAATATTAACATATATATAGATATATAATTTTACGTATAAAAAGGTAATATTTGAAATTAAATAAATGAATTCTTCTAACAGATTAACCTTTGGTTGTATTTTAATATTAATTTAATATTAAATTAATTAGAGGTAGTTTGACTAGGGTTCTTGATTGATAAGTAGCCGTTAGAGGGTTTTAACTGTTGGAGTCTCTGCTTATACTATTTAACACGATGGGCTAGATCTGTATTTTCAACTTGTCTTGATGATGAACCACATTGGTTGGTTCGAAACGCGTTGGCAAAAATCTTTCTTATGTGATTTACGCTGAAGCTCTCCTTATAGCAATATTTTTTATTTTTATAATTTAATGACAAACAAGCAAGTGCAAGCCTAACTGATCCAAACAAATGTAATCTATGTTTGATAGTGTGGAAATCAAATCAATATGAGAAATTGGTTCAATAACTAAACACTAGAAACCAATCAGAAAGAAAATAAGCAGTAGAACAGCCTCAAACAAATCAATCAGAATGGTTGTGGACAAATCTTGGACGGACGAGTAACCCAAACAAATGACTTCTTGACGAAACCTTGAAAAGATTTAGGTCACACAGTCTGAAAACACAAGACTCAGATAAATGAAACCAAGGAGAAAGTGCCTTAACCAATACAGTCAACACAAGTGTGATAAGAGACAAGAGACAATAGGGGACAAGCAGTGTTGGCTAATCCATGAGGTAAGGCTGCAAAAAACAACCTTACAAGAATCGTCGCAGGAGTTGAACTAGCAACCTAAGACGAAAACCAAATCATCGCAAGCACAAATCTAGCAACTAAGTGACATCGTCACAAGTGTACACCTATCTTTGGTGACGGTCCGATTTCAGGAATCGTCGCAGCTGTATGACGAGATATTTGCGATGTACAACTTGACCAAAGAGGACAAGCGCGACTCGTCACAACTATTAAGCTATAAAAAACGATGTCTCAATTAAGAGAAAAAACAAAGAAAAAACACCTAAAGGACACCAAACGTATCTCTCAAATAGTGAGAAGGACTACCAGATTGACTCAAGTAATGCAGAACACTCATGGCTCAGCCCCAAGATCAAGATATACTATGTAATTCAATCAAAAACAAATCAAGAGCAAAACAAGAGAGAACACACAAAGGATCCCCAGTAGAGTCACCAACTTGTGATGTAGGTAATGTTCCCTCTGCGGACAGAGGCAACCCCTCTAGCCCTAGAGTGGGTCTAGTCATAGCAAGACAAAAAAACAACTAATTTCCTTAAATAGTCATTTTTGAAAGAGCCTACCTCAAACTGGTGTTCGATGGAGCTTTCGTTGTACTGCTTCAGCTATCATTTCCTTTTCCTCAATGTGCGATTCACCTAAAACAACACAAGAGAACAATAGAACATATAATAGGGCACAACAATGATCTATTCACTTACAGATTCAAGGAACCATTAGCTATCAAGTATATTTTACACATGCCATAGGAAATCACCATTGATTATATTAAAATGAGCAAAAGCAAAGCTTACAACCAAGCCTTGACGTCACAATCTTCCTCGAAGGGTTCAGTCAGTATGTCTCTTCAAGCATTCACTCTCAAAAGGGTCTCCCAAGAGGCTAATAACTCTCTCTCTCACTCAAAAGCACTAGTACAAGGCTGAGGCAATCCACAACCAATTGCTAGACTATCAATAATTCACACTGCAAACTACCAATTTCACACCAAAACTAGCCAATTTGCTCAATACCAAAAACTAGTTGATCATAACAATGGGAAATGCTTTTATAAGAGGAGGAGCCTGCATAAATGAGGGAGAGGGTTCTTATCCCCAAGGGATGTTTCTCAAAATGTGGAACCACCATCCCAGAGGAGGAAAGGTGAACTTCCTTGACCCAACAACTAGTTCCAGAACCACCCAGAAGCATTTTGTTTGAACTAATTCGCTATATTTGGATTGTCACGAATCAAACACTAGGACTCAAAGACGACGTCGCGGAGCAACAATGTATTCAAAGTTATCCTCACAAGAAGGATATTTAGGACTTGCGACGAGCCCTAAAATCTGACTGTCGCAGAGAACAGATGTACCCCTGCGACGATGTCGCAACGTTCTAGTTCATTACACGAAATCATCGAAGCAGAATTAGGTTTACTTGCGACGATCCTAAAACATGGGTAAAAAGGGTCAATCTTTAGGATTAAAGAGCATTTTTTAATATTCTTGAATGATTGGGAAGATGTGGACACATTTATTTGAGATATGACACAGAGAAGATGTCACTCAGGGACTGACTTTATCCGAGATCAAGGGATACAGGGTCAGTGACAAATTACTGTGTAACAGTGTCGAACCTGGATGCGGTAGAGACATTGACAGAGATAGAGCACAACCTTGAGAGGTTGACCTTGGACATCCCAGATGCTATGATAGATGATTTGCCTCTCCGCTATCAAGTGCATACTGCAGGGGTTCCTTGACCTATTAGTCATTTGCTACAGTGAGTAGTACGTCTTATTGTATGCTACCATGATCATCATCATACGTACTCACTAGTATAAGGGCTAGATTTTTTATTTTTGATGATCTATCAACATGTTCAGAAAATAAAGGTCATGGGGCCTCATGTCTTTGGATGACATCTTTTGTAAAAGTTGCACTTTTTATAGACACTTATCTAATGAAAGCTACTACTTCTATTTCAGTCTATCGTGTACAATATATGGATGAATATTGCATTAGTTTCTTTACATATGTTTTACGAATGTGAATTTAACACATAACTAGCCAATGCATCAGTTAATGTGTTTAAATTTCTTGGAATATGTTGATACTCAATATAATCAAACTATCTTTCCTAGAGATGAGCCTGCAAAAACATTCTTAACATGGAAGCACTTCTAACTAAATAAACACCATTCAAATGCAATACTGTGAGTTGTGAATATAACCTAACAATCAATCAATTAATGTCAAATGAAATGGCATCAGATAATAGCTCAATCACTGCACTCTATTCTACAATATTATTCATTCTTTGACCTAGGAATATCCCATGAATAGAAATTAACTCATTTGTGGGTGAATAAATGACCCAGGCAGTCGAGGAAAAATTCTCAGTACTAGGACTAGTGCCATCAATGAAACCAATGTAAGTTTGAGGGAGCGTTGACATCTGCAAATAAAGTGCAACACACGATAAGTAGGATAAGTAGTTGAAAATCATAAAAATATGTTAACCAATTCCACACATAAACTATAGTACAACAGTATACAATTTTTTCACCAAACAATCTAAGCACAATATCTCTTTAGGTAAAGACCATTTCTCGGCTTTCCGAAAGGGATTCCATCATAATCAGCTAGTTCATAGGCCCCTTTTACCAACACATGTTTTACATCATAAGGGTCATGCCACATAGGCTCGAATTTACCAGCACCTAACTTATCATGCTCTTCATCATAGACCAAGACTAAATCACCCTCTGCATACGAATGAGGTTTGACATTTTGATCATACCGTGCATTAACTCGTTTCTTTTGGGCCTCACTAGCTAATGCAATAGCATAGCTAGTCTCATCGAGACATGCTAAGTGCAAGGAATGTTATTCTTCAGCAGAAGTGGCTGGTAATAATTCAATTTCCAGTTTCAAAGACGGTATTTCACATTTAATCGGTAGAACTTCTTCCATGTTGTAAACGAGTTGGAAATAAGTAAAACTCGTCGAAGTTTTTTTTGGTATGGTATACCCACAAGGCTGGATAAAGCATTGGATGTCAATCTCATTTAAGAGTCCTAATAATCGGTTCAATCATGGTGGTTTAAACCTTTTTAACGAATTCTACTTGGCCACTTTCCTGCGGGTAATATGGAGTAGAATTGTCATGATCCAAGCCTAGCTTCATGGTAAGATCGGTCATCATAAAGTTTCGAAAATGGCTACCATGGTCTGTGACGATGGCTTGTGGAACTCCAAACCAAGAAATCACATAATTGAACAAGAAAATGGATGTTGTTTCACCATCATCCTTATATGTGGGCATTGCCTCGCCCCATTACATAAAATAATATACCAAAAGGATAATGTACTCATGCCCCCCGTCCGAGTGAGGGCTACATGTAAGAAAATAGATGCCCCATTTAGAAAAATGATCGACAACAATGATTGGGTGAAGAGGAGCTGGGCGTACACACATTTTTTTATCATAGATTTGACAATTATAGCATTTCCGGACTACAACTATATAGTCTTTGAACATAGAAGGCCAGAAATAGCCTACACGCAGAATCTTTTGAGCAGTGGAAAACCTTGACAAATGACCACCACAAGCTCCAGAATAGTAGTCATTTAATTCCTTTTCGGCTTCCTCGTGAGTTAAACATCATCTGAAGATGTAATCGGAACCACGACGATTATGTGTGTCGCTAACAATATTGTATTGTTGGGATTGATACCGGATACGACAATGATCAGTTCAACTCAGATCTAGACGAAATGTTTGGGTCTGGAGATAAATGATTATATCTCCATATCATGGATCTAAAGTATTGATCAAAAAGAGAGATTCATCAGGAAGGAAATCCTCATCCACATTTTATGTCCTAGTACGGGGAATGTCACATAATAATTTAGCTAATACTAACAATTTCTTAGATTTTGATTTAATGAATTCCAAATCTAATTCTCGTAGGATGATTATCCATTTTGAATACTTTCCCCTATAAATTTTTTCGTAAGAATGTAAACCATGGGGTTGCAATCAGGATTCATAGTAGTTGTAAGCAATAAAATGTAGTGACGAAAACATTGGACATCTTCAACGGCTGCCAAGGCCAATTTCTCCACATGTGCATATTTGATTAAGTTGTGGTCAAATTACAACTTAAGTAATATACCACATGCTCTTCATTCGATTCATCTACCTGAACTAAAACCATGCCACTGAACTAAAACCATGCCAATAGTGGCATCGACTGTAGCTAAGTATAAAAATTAGTCTCGGTGATAAGCAGGAGGACACAAGAACGTTGTATGGGTCAACACATATTTAAGTGCATCATAGGCCTTTTGAGCCACTTCATCCTAGATAAATGAGATGCCATCTTTCAAAAGTCGAGTAAAACCTTTAATCAACTTGGTGTAGTTCTGGATAAATCAATGTAGAAAGTTTTCCTTCACTTGCAAACTTTGGAGTTAGTGGGTATTGGAAGGAGGAGGCAGATTCGCAATAGCCTCAACCTTTGACGAATTGACACAAATTCCTTACTTTGAAATGAGAAATCGATCGAATTGCACACAAAAAACACATTTGTGCGGATTCAAGATAATATTGTAATGGCGACATCTGATAAATATTTCTCTCAAATGCTTTGGATGGTATTCTCGTCTCAGTGAATGAGCTGGCAAGTCATCCAAAAAAGGTTGTGCAATATGCTTGATATCGTGAAATGCATAAAACGCAGCCTGCTGAAAATCTGCACCGACATTCTTCAAACTAAATGGGAGTATTTGATAGGAAAAATTCTCGCATGGGAAGATGTATGTGGTTTTGTGTTTATCAACTGGGAGTATGTTGATTTGGCTATAGCCATAAAAATCATCCATAAATGAAAACATATCATTTCTGGCACATTCATCAATGATTTGATCGATATAGAGAGAGGGATAGTTGTCCTTTGGACAAGCTTTATTAATATCCCTATAATCAACACATACTCTAATGGTTCCTTGTTTCTTGTTAACAGGTACAATATTGGACACCCAATTAGTCAAGGGAAGAGGGTAGTTGAAACATGCTTTGATCAATTTCTTAACCTCAGCTTTAATCACAACAACTTTTCATGGGTGCACGGGACACAATTGTTTCCTAATAGGTTTGGCATCCGGGTAAGTCTTGATCTCATACAATGCTCAGGTCAATTCCTGGGATTTCCTCATAGGACCAGGCAAAAATGTCGTGAAATTCTTGAAATAATGCTTTATACATTTGCATCTCTTCAACTGGGCATGAAGCACCTATGTGAATATTTTCAATAATTATTGTTTTGACTGAGATATCTATGGAAATATTTGTAGATATATTACCCAAATTCCTTTCAAATTTAGCTTGAAGAACTTAAATGGGCCATTCTAGACTATCTACAATCTCAGGCGAAAACATAGTTGAAAAGTCATTCTCGGTTTTATCAGGGTCAGATAGAAAAGATGAACAATGATAGTAATTGTTCCATGGCATTTGATTTGAAGTCATCACCTCCATGATGCTTTCGTCAGGTGGAAATATATAGTTGAAAGGATTAGGAAGTGAAATTGGTTCTAACCAAGGTAAAGGAGAATAATCATCATTGATCATATCCACTCGATCAATCTTAGAAGATGATGGGTCGAAAATAATTGAACTACTCGATAAGCCAATTCAAAAGGGTTCAAAGGCATCTCATTTCCATATGAGGTTAATTCAGACTCTAAAGGAATTATCTAGGAATCATATGATTCCATAGTGCTTGATGTAATCATGTAAACCACAGAAAAAATAGAAGGAAAATTAGGTGGAGGGAGTGCAAAGATTCCCATCAGAAATGAGTCTTTGAGCAAACCAACACCAGCATCCTCATAAAGAGCATTCATTTTACTTACAAATGGCATGCTACCCGTAGAGTTAGGGTTTGAAGAATAGTAAGACAACTTGTCTACTTTGACAATTTTCCCTTTGTGAGGAAATTGTATCATTCAAAAAAGCAATGAGACCATTGTTGACATAACGTAGGTCCAACTTTGACCAAGTAATAGGTTGAAACCAAGTTGAGCATCAACAACTTCAACATCAATTGCAACCATTTTACCCTCTAATTCTATGGGCAGAGCATTTAGGATTCCATAAGAATGAAAACCTCTTCCATCAAAGACTTTCATAGTGGTAGGTGGTTGATTGATGGTTGGAGAACCTAAATATTTCCAACAAGTAATCGACAAAATACACGTAGAGGCTCCTTCATCAACAACTATGTGAAACGCTCATCTGGTTTTAACAAAAGTTGGAAACTGGAATGTCAATTCATGAGGAAGTCTCAGGATATGACTCTCAAGCTAAAATATAATTAATTTAGAATCCTATGGATCAATAGCTCCTATGGCTGAAAATAAAATCTTTCGCTATGTCGGGCATGTTTGCAGCACTTCCACAACTGACATTGCGGAAGGAGACATAGCCAAGTCTTCAACAATGTATAATTATGTGCAGTTCTAGCATGTGGGTTGAAAGTTTATTTCTGAAGAACACCTTTGGGAGGTGGTAGGATCATCGTGTCAAGATTCGGTTTCTCGATTTGTAATGGGTCAGAATGAGGAGGAGGAATTGAACCATAAAGTTGACCAGATGAGCTAGCCTCGTTTCCATTGTTCACAGGACCTTTAGATCCATAATATTTTGATCTCATAGCTACCATAACTTGTTGTGAAGACATCATCATGATATATTTTGATATGGAAGAGGAATATGTGTTATGAGAAACCATTTTTCTATCTTAAGAAGGAAATGTATCCTTCAAAACAACGGGAGTTGGACAACCTTTAATGGGTTTTTAAATCTTTGCCCGTTGTGGGCATTCCTTCGTATAATGATCCTCATTGCAAGTTTCTCGTCAGTAGACTCAATTTTAGAAGGTTTCTCTTTTGAAGAATCATTTTGTTTCGATTTACATTTCCCCTTCTTTTTACCTCTGGTTGATTTGGACTTACCGATAGATGATTCTGCAACATTAATTTCAGAAATAGCTTTTGGAAAAAGGTTTTCAAATGGTGAATCTTGTATGGCTAAACTCTAAGTACTTTTAGGATTTTTCTTTTTCCCCATAGACTTTAGGCTAACATAACCTATTATACCATCAATGACATTAGATCATGTAGGAGAAGTAACTACAAAATCACTTATAGGGCATGGTAAATTCAAGATTTTCTCTTACAAGGTATTGGATTGAGTGTAGACTAAGTCTAAATACTAGGCACGAGAAATTGCTTGCTCTTCTGTGACGACATCTCCCTTAGAAACATCCTCGGTAATAATTGGAAGAAGTGACTTCATAAACCATTCAACTAGAATCTGATATGGAATGAAAACTTTGACTAACCGACGTCTGCGCCTCCATTCATGGATATGATCGAAAATGTGATTCGATTTTTATTGTTTTAAGGAAGTCAATAGTTCAGTACCAGTACCATAATGAATCGGTAGCTAAAAGTGGGTTAAGAACTTTGTTGGTAGGGATTTAAAGTTATGGAAATATGTGCGAGGTAGCTCAATGTACCATTTAGTTTCCAAACCGGTTAAAGTTCTTTGGAAAAGGTGAAGATTGATAGAATTATCAACTAAAGAATTTGATGTGCACAAAAGATGATATGTCATCACATGGTTGAATGGGTCTTCTCCCAATTTTCCTTCAAATTTGGGCATGTCACTTGGTAACTTGGTAGGAATCGTCAACCAGTAAGGATATTAATAAATAGGATCGTTTGTTAATGGGATAAATCATGTAAATATAGGGTTGCACTAAACGGTAATTGTTGGTTAGGGTCCTGCAGTAAAGTTTGATAACCTTACGGGCTAAGGCCAATCCCTTGTGGAGGATACCCAAGATATTTTGGAATAA
This sequence comes from Pinus taeda, assembly GCA_000404065.3. Taxonomy (NCBI): domain Eukaryota; kingdom Viridiplantae; phylum Streptophyta; class Pinopsida; order Pinales; family Pinaceae; genus Pinus; species Pinus taeda. Next base: position 9,296 of record APFE031532633.1, read on the forward strand.
CCTGTGCAGTTGGAATTGGAATTCCACTAGGAAACTTAGGGTGAACCATACCAGGTTGAGGTTGAAAAGGGACTTGATTAGTATGATTGGGGTATGGTTGACTTTGTAAAGGTTGAGCTTGACCCATTTGACCTAAGTAATATTTCCCATGTACAAGGTGAGATTGCAAAGGTTGACCTTGAACAAATTGACTTTGAAGATGTTGACTTTGAATAAATTGACCTTGAAAAGGTGGGTTTTGCAAAGTTTGACCTTGGAAACGTGGATTTTGAAAAACTTGTCCTTGAAAAAATGGATATTGATAAGCTTGACCTTAAAAAGGTGGAATTTGGAAAGCTAGACCTAGAAAAGTTGTTTTCATTATTCCTATAGTGGATTGTTCGATAGGAATATTTGATATAGATTGGATCGTATGGCCAGTTTGATAAGAAGAAACCTGAGGGATTCCTTGGGTAGTTTGAGGAACAAATATTTTAGGGGTAACTGGAATGGTCATTTGCGATACTCCTAGGATAGTTGCCTGAGGGGAAGTTGGAACCGACTGCGAAACAGGTGTTTGAGGTGTAATCTGAACAAGTTGTTGAATCAATTATTGAACAAAAAATTTAGGAATAGGTTGTCCAATAGGCTGAACAGGTTGATAAAGTGGAACTTGTGAAGAAATTGGACCAAACTGTTGAGTAAAACAAGGATTCAAAATAGTGTTCATCCCAGGGTAATAAGCACTAAGAAAAGGTTGAGTTACATCAGTTTGACCCAGACTAGGCTGAGGTATATGACTATAAGTTCCGGTAAAAGGTTGACCCCCAACCATAAGAAAAGATCCGACGACATGTTCTCCTCCAGGTGGAGGATAAGGTGGTTGTCCTCCAGATGGGTAATAAACACCAATTGGGGTTATTTGAGGGTTACTTGAGTCATTGGGTACCATGTGAATTTGTTGGTCTGATGCTATAGGCCCTTCAGGCATGAATGTCATGCTCTGAACAGTGGATGTTTATCAACGAGATGACCAAGTAGAAGGTGTAGGAGAAGAAGCAGCTCCTGGAAAAGTCCCAATAAGTGAGTAGTATCCAGGAGGAACTAATAGACCACCATACAATAGTGATTCCAGGGAGATGGTAAACATAGATGAATCAATGGGTTGACTCCCAATAGGAATTTATAACATAGTTCTTTTTGGTGAATAAAAAGGAATGCATGGTGATGATAAATTGTCACCTAAAAAGGCTAAAGTGGTAGAATACTAAGGGTCATGTCGGAAAGGAGGGAAATGAAATCTTGGGTCAAAATATTCACTATTGGTAAATGGAGAATGTGGTGTTTTTTCCTCTTCGTTTTTTATAATATATTCAATGCTAATTAACCCAGGAGGTAATTTCGTCATAATTATCAGCCTCCTTCGAGGTGAAGGTGGCTTAGGAGTAGAAGCTAAAACAACCAAAGGTAATTCAGGTTGAGAAACTTCAGACTAAAGTTATTTTATTTCCGGTTCGGTTAGTTCAAGTTCCAAGACTAACTAGTATCAGATTCCGTTTGCACTACATTGGTAATCTTTGGGCCAGAATGAACTAAGCCTGGTTCTACTTCTTGCGTTGGATTCACTTCAGTTTCTATTGTCTTAGCTTGTAAAATTATCAATGTTTTAGGTTCTTTTGAGGCTTTAGATCCTATTGACTTTGACCTTTCAATTTTATATTGTCCAATTGATTAGGTGTGTATTTAGGGGGTTTACCTTGCACCCTACATGATTGCCTTGGTGATTCACCCAAGATAAAAATTTATCACAAAACCAAATAATATTCACAATCAAACCCTAAGGTCTCTAAAAAGTAAAAAAAAATCAATTAACGCACACTAAAAAATATAAGCATTCAAACCATGCAAACAATCTTTTCACGACGAACTCACTAGTTGGGGATGAAATCCAACGTCGCAAAAATCAAGGTGAAAAGTGGTTATGGATAGATCAGGTGGAACCAATTACGCTAACAACTTGCTTAATATACATGATCTGGTGCAAGTAAACTTCATCGATGCCATCCTGAATGAAGAATACCCTCCAAAAATTTCCAAGTGAGTCTAGCCAATGTATGTTCCAAGTACAACAAAGACTTCCCCTCCGCCATCACCTCACGTAAAATCCATAAGAATATGGTCACTAAGATTACCACGTAAAGCAATTCAACTTGGGGGGACAGTCGAAGATCGGATGTACACGCAAGGGCAGAGTAAAAAAGCTCAATCCCCTTGAAAGTTCCTGAACATGGTTAAACTGAGGTTTACTTTCAAGTCACTCCCAAGTACCTTTTGACACCATTTTTAGTATGTGTAAATCGCTCTACCGTAGCCAATGAAGTGGGGTCGATCACTTCACTGGGTCTGATATGATCTCGTGCTTGACTCCTTTGTAAGGGGAGCTTCCTAGAGAAAAATTGCAGTAAATGGATTTTTCTCCCTATCGCAAGACTCTATTGTTTGTTTGTAGCCTTGGAAAGTTTACTCACTTCCCTGTTCGAAATCCCTACAACTTGATCTACTGTAGGTGGAAAAGAGCCCTAAGAATAAAAAATTTCTAGCTTGATTTTATTAGAGTTGTTATTTACTCAAAGGTGATGGATGTGAAACTGACGAAATTATGATTTGACGCAAATCCTAATGCAGTCGAAAATGAAAATGTAATATTTTCATTTCAATGAAAATCTATCTGAAGTAAGGAGAGAGTTTTTCAATTTTTCAATTGAAATGTAAACAAAAACTCTAAATACCACTATATTCCTTTTTCCTAAAATGCAGTTATCCAATTTCGAATTACCCAAATATTGAAAATAACTTCAAATTTTCATTTTGCCCAATGACACAAAAAATCAAGAAATTTTTCTTTTCATACAATCACTCAAAAATTCGAAAAATGCAACAGGAAACCAATAATCACTAAAAATGAATTTTCCCTAATTGAACATTATGAATTCACTTGTAGTAAAAAGTACGGTAAATGAACACTTCAGCAATAGAAAGAAAAATGACTTTTCATTTTGAAACATGCATAAGAGGCATTTCTCACAAAAAATACCTAATCTTGTAAATCATTGATTTTGACACTCTAAACAAACTTTCACAAAAGAGAAAACTGGACTCAAAACCTGAACTAATTGAAAGAAGAAAGATAGACAATCAACACAAGAAGACCAACATATCTCTCTTTTGATAGATTGACCATTCATCATATGAGACTTTACCCTAATTTTAAAAAACAAGACAACCACAATAAAATCTCAATATAACACTCAAAGGAGTTTCAAACAAGTGTAAATCAACAAGAAGAACTAAAAATCTTGGAATTAAAGAGGATATAACTGAGATTTTCAAAAATTCTAGGTATGTGTGCAGGTCCTAAAATAAACTAGTGTAAATAAGTTGTGTTTCTGAAAGGGAAATGTGCAAACATGCATACTTTGCCTAAAGCCTGAGTGTGCACAACGA
>APFE031532638.1:0-12312 GCA_000404065.3 Pinus taeda
TAGCCAACAGAAGAAAGAAAATTCGTAAAGGAAAACCGTCATCAAATTTGTGGGTCAATTTCTAACCGAAAGAAGAAGAAATTCGAAATTTTGGGATTTGGGTTTTGTGCATAGAGGGTTTATTTGGTAACTTGCAAGCGATTTTCCTAAAAGATCCTTGGTTGGGGAGTTACGAAGGGATCTTTAAACTGTGTTTTTACAGACTGCGTGGTTGAGAAAAAACAATTTGTTGTTCCTCCTGTAACATTACTCTAGTTTGCTGTGAGAGCAATGATTTGCTGTTCCTCGTGTAACAACAATGTAGTTTGTTGTGAGAGCAACGATTTGCTGTTCCTCCTGTAACAACACTATAGTTTGTTGTGAGAGAAACAATTTGTTGTTCCTCCTGTAACAACACTGTAGTTTGCTGAGAGAGCAATGAATTGTTGTTCCTCCTGCAACAACACTGTAAGTTGTTGAGATAGTAGCCATCAATTTGTGGTATCAGAGCCTTAACATTATTGGTCTCTATAGTATAGAGAGATGAATAGGCTAGCAGGAAGGGCACGAGGTCGCAGAGGCAGACTCACGAGTAATGCAGAACTCTGGAAGAGATAAGGAGACTGCAAATTCAGTTAGAAGCCATGGAAGTAGGGAGACAACGGGATCCTGAAGGTGGAGATGTTAGTGAGGCCGAAGAGGAACTTGAAGAAGAAGGAGCAACACCTGTTGAAGAAGCTACTAAGATTAAGTTGTTGAGAGCAGTATTGGGCTCAAGTTCAAGGCCAAAGCCTGAAATCTCTATTTATGATGGCAATTTGAAAGATGAGAATATACTAGATTGGATCAGTGAGATGGACAAGTATTTTGAGTACGAGGAAATTGATGAGGATAAGAGAGTCAAGTTTCCTGTGACAAGGTTGAAAGGCCATGCTGCACTATGGTGGGACAATGTACAGGATAAACGAAGGAAGAATGACAAACCATTGATCAAGAACTGGGATAGAATGGTGGCAAAGATGAAGAGTAAGTTCTTGCCAAAGGATTACCAGTTAACTCTTTACAAACAGATGCAAAATCTTAAACAAAAGATAATGGCAACAAGTAAGTTCTTGCCAAAGGATTACCGGCTAACTCTTTACAAACAGATGCATAATCTTAAACAAAAGATAATGGCAACGAGAGAATACACTGAAGAGTTTTACAAGGTGAATTTGAGAGCAGGTTATGCAGAAGAGGCCTCGGAAAAGACAACAAGATATATCAATGGTTTGAGGCTAGATATTCAAGATGAAATCAACATACTTTCTCCAAGGACAATAGAGGAAGCATACCAGTGCACTTTGAAGGCAGACGAAAAGATAGCTAGGAAGCAAAGCTCTGGCATAAGACGTGGTTTTTCCAAAGGGAAAGGACAGACAAATGGAAGAGGAAAGTTTCATGCGCAAAAGAATGGTGAAGGCAACTCCAATCAGCAAGGGCAGTCAGAGAAAGAAGGTGGCAACAGAGGAGGAAGACCTTACCAGAGAGGTAGAGGTAAAGGAAGAGGCATAGAGACTGTTTACTAGTGTTATAGATGTAACAAATTGGGTCACCGATCTTTTGAATGTCCTGAGAATGAAAATATGGGACAATGAGGTGCATACATACTCAAACCGAAGCAGTAGAGGCACAAGTCCCTGAGGTAGAGAATGTGCCAGAGACTGGAGAGGTGTTGATGATGCACAAAGTCTTGTTAAAACTAGCAAAGGATGTTGCAAATTGGTGATTGACAACAGAAGTAAAGACAATCTAGTTTCCAAAGAAATGATGGAAAAATTGGGATTGAAAATGATTAAGCACCCCGCACCTTATAAGGTATTGTGGTTGCAAAAAGGACACCAATTGTTGGTGCATGAACAAATTGAAGTTGAGTTTCAGATAGGCAGATATAAAGACAAGGTGGTCTGTGATGTAATGCCAATGGATGCTTGTCACATTCTTTTGGTTCGCCCATGGTAGTTTGATAGGAAGGTGACACATGATAGAGAGAGCAATTGTTGTAAGTTCGAAAAGGATGGTGTCAAGCACACTCTTGTATCATTGAAAGAGGAAGGTACAACTTAAGCAAGCAACCCAAAAGCATTACTACTTAGTGGAGAGCAATTTCTACAACAGATGGAAGAAGAAGAGGTAAGCTATGTAGTGATTTGCAAGCCAAAGGTAGTACTGCTGTACACTAAAATTGTAGATTTACCTATTGAAGTTCAGGAGTTGTTGCATGAGTTTCATGATATTGTAGTTGATGAATTGCCAAGTGAGTTTCCACCCAAAAGAAGCATCAGTCATCACATAGACTTGATACCGGGAGCAAGTCTTCTGAACAAGTCTGCATATCGAATGACACCCAAAGAGAATGAGGAAGTGAGGAAGCAAGTCCAAGAATTGTTGGACAAAGGATTAATAAGAGAAAATTTGATTCTGTGTGCCGTACCTATAGTGCTAAGCCCAAAGAAGGGTGGAGAATGGAGAATGTGCACTGACTCTAGGGAAATCAACAAGATCACCATTCGTTATAGGTTTCCATTGCCACAGATGGATGATATGATGGATTGCTTGGGTGGAGCAACTTACTTCTCAAAGATTCACTTGAAAAGTGGTTATCATCAAATTAGGATCAGAGAAGGAGACGAGTGGAAGACAACTTTCAAGACCAATGAAGGCTTGTACGAGTGGATGGTCATGCCATTTGGCTTGTCAAATGGACCCAATACCTTTATGTGGTTGATGAATGAAGTCTTGAAGGAGTTCGCTGGTAAGTTTGTCATTGTTTACTTGGATGAAATTTTAATTTTCAATCAAACTAAAGAAGACCACTTAAGACATTTGACGTATGTTTTAGAGAGATTGCAGCAAGAAAAGCTATTGATTAACATGAAGAAGTGTTATTTTATGAAGAGTGAGCTTGTATACTTGGGTTTTGTCATTTCTAAGGATGGCTTGAAAATGGATCCAGAAAAGATAGAGGCAATTGTAAATTGGCCCTCACCTAAGAATATTTTTGAGGTGAGAAGTTTTCATGGCTTAGCCAACTTCTCTAGAAAATTTATCAGGAATTTTAGTGGCATTTGTGCACCTATCATTGACACCATCGAGAAGAATAGGTAACCATTTTATTGGACAACAACAACCGATTTTTTTTCAACTATTGAAGAAGAAGATCACTGAGAATCCAATGTTGAAGTTGTCAGGCTTCAATCTGCCCTTTCAAGTGAGATGTGATGCTAGTGGGTAAGCCATTGGAGCTGTACTGAGCTAAGAAGATAAGCCCATTGCATATTTCAGTGAGAAGTTAAATGAGTCAAAACATAAATACTCTTCCTACAACAAAGAATTTTATGGGTGGTTCAAGCTTTGAAGCATTGGAGGCATTACTTGATGCTTAACGAGTTTTTTCTATACTTACTTGATGCTTAACGAGTTTGTTCTATACACGGATAATTCTGCCTTACAATACATTATGCAACAACATAAGTTAAATCATAAACATGTGAAGTGGGTGGAGTTCCTTCAAAATTTCACTTTTGTTTTGAAGCACATTAGTGGGAAGGCAAATGAGGTTGCCGATGCCTTGAGCAGGAGATGCTTAATCATGCAGGAAAGTCAAATACAAATTTTAGGCTTTGATTATTTGAAGGACTTAAATGACTTTGATGTTGATTTTAAAGAAGCTTTTGCAGTGTGCAAAAATCCAGTCAATAGGAACAACAGTCCATGGAAAGAGTTTATGTTGCAGGATGGGCTATTGTTCAAGAACAATCAACTATGTATTCCCAATTGCTCAATGAGGGAAAACTTGATCCAAGAAAAGCATAATGGCGGGTTGGCTGGACACTTTGGTGTTGAGAAAACACTTGAGCTACTGAGTCATTTCTATTTTTGGCCTAAGATGAAGGCAGATGTACAAAGGTACGTGAGTAAGTGCAGGGTATGTCAACATGCGAAAGGGAGAAGTCAGAATGCTGGACTATACATGCCATTACCCATTCCCAACAGACCTTGGGATTCGATGAGTATGGACTTTGTTCTGGGTTTACTGAGAACTCAATGAGGTAATGATTCAATCCTTGTAGTTGTGCATAGATTTACTAAGATGGCTCATTTCATTTCATGTTTCAAAACTAGTGATGCCACCCATGTGGCTAATTTATTTTTTGATGAGATTGATCAGTTTCATGATTTGCCAAGAAGTATAATCTCTAACAGGGAGACAAGATTCACTGGACATTTTTGGAGGATCTTGTGGAAGAAACTTGGCACTAAGCTAAATTTTAGCTCAACTTATCATCCATAGTCTCATGGGCAAACAAAGGTTGTAAACAAGAGTTTGGGTAATTTGTTGAGGAGTTTAGTAGGTGACCGACCAAAGCAGTGGGATCATGTGCTAGCCCAGGCTGAGATTACATATAATGACTCACCAAATAGGAGCACATGAAAGAGTCCATTTCAGATCTTGTACGACATGCATCCGAGGGGAATTGGTTAGCTAAGAGACTTGGGAAAGCTTGAGCATAGAAGTGCTGATGGAGAGGATTTTGCAATAGCCATGAGTGAGCTGCACGAGAAAGTAAAACAAAGATTATATTATACAAGCAACAACTACAAGCAACGAGCAAATGTACACAAGAAAGAGGTAAACTTTGAAGTGGGAGATGTGGTCCTAGCTGAACTAAGAAGGGAGAGGTTTCCAAGGGGAGAATATAACAAATTGAAAATGAAGAAGATAGGACCTTGTAAGATCCTCCGCAAGTTTTTAGTGAATGCTTATGGGTTGGAGTTGCCTCCAGGAATTGGCATTTCACCCATTTTTAATGTAGCAGATTTGTATCACTACACAATTGGTGATGCAGATCAAGCTTTTGGGAATCTTGACCAGGATGAAGGAAAGGAACAATAGTGGCTGAAGCAAATGCCTGTGGAAAAGAGTTTAGAGGCCGAACAAATTTTGGATACATGTGTTGCCAAGAAGACTAGAAGGAAAGAATACTTGGAATATATTGTGAAGTGGAAAGACTGTTTGATGGAGGATTCTACTTGGATGGATGAAGCAACACTACAGAAAGTAGGTCATTCTATAGACGATCTTATGAGCAGGAGCTCATAAAATTTTCTTTCTTGGGGAGTTTGATGCAAGTGCATTAGGTGAGCACACAAAAATGATAAGTTATTAAAGTCAGACCAAGAGCCTAGCAATGTGATGGATTGGTCACATGTCAAGGCTAGAACATTTAAGTTTATTTGTGAAAAGTTTTGATATTTAGTTAAGATTAGTTAGGAATATCTAGTTAAAAGAAATGATTTTATTGCTAGTAGGTAGTTAGGGCTAAGGGAAATTGGTTCACATCCATGAACTCATTTCTTGGGCAGTTGTTTTTAGTTTCGGGGGAGAGAGGAGGAACATTTTTGGGCGCTGGAAGTTTTGGTGTGAGATTGATGTTAATTGAACAACATTTCTTAGTTGGTTTTCAAGCCACTGTGGGAGTTATTTGTACCTTCATGTTCCGGATTATCCACAGTTTCCAGTTTAGTCTGTCGACGTTTCGAACCCCAACGGGGGTCCATCATCAGGACACTTCTGAAAGATAGAAATGAAATGAACGAACAATATCATCATCTTTCGTTCATTTCATTTCTATCTTTCAGAAGTGTCCTGATGATGGACCCCCGTTGGGGTTCGAAACGTCGACAGACTAAACTGGAAACTGTGGATAATCCGGAACATGAAGGTACAAACATTTCTTAGATCAGTGGCTTTTTGTATCAGCAAATCGAATTCTTAAGTGTGTGTGAGACAATGATTTACTTATGTGTTTGTGAGGTTTGTGAACCATAATATTAATATCTGGAGATTGAAATTGATTTGGTCTTTAAATTGCTGTGTTGAATGAGGAATTCCTGCAATGCATTTTCTCTGTTATTTACATTTAAATGAGAACCTGGAAAATCAGATTTCAGTTAATATTCTAATCAAGTACTTTTGCATCCAAGATTGTGTATTGGAAAGAGTCATTTTACATTATAGATTCGAGAATACAGAGCACTCTGTATCAAGCCAACAAAAGAAAGAAAATTCATAAAGGAAAACTGTCATCAAATTTGTGGGTCAATTTCTCAAAGGAAGAAGAAATTCGAAATTCTAGCATCTGGGTTTTGTGCAGAGCGGGGTCTATTTGGTAACTCGCGAGCGATTTTCCAAAAAATCCTTGGTTGGGGAGTTACAAAGGGATCTTTAAACTGTGTTTTTACATACTGCAGTTTGCTTTGAGAGCAACGATTTGCTGTTCCTCCTGTAACAACACTGTAGTTTGCTGTGTGAGCAATGATTTGCTGTTCCTCCTGTAACAACATTGTAGTTTGCTGAGAGAGCAATGATTGTTGTTCCTCCTGTAATAACACTATAAGCTGTTGAGATAGCAACCATTAATTTGTGGGCCATCAATAATACAATGGACCATTTAGAAGCTGAAAGAACTCAAAATATTCTCAATCTTTTCATCAATTAAAATAAATTGCATTTATCCGTAACATTTTCCATTTGAATTTATCCTTTGCACCTCTCATCATTGATTAGGGAAAACTAATCAAGTGGACATAAACTAATGGAACTAGTGACAATTATACATACTCACATATTAGCCATATCAACAATTGAATCAAGCCATCATTCTTAGTGATTTGCTAGGTTTGTATCATGTTTGCCAGAGTGGGTACTTAGGATTTAGATACTACAATCCCCTTTTGAGTTCCGTTCTCCATGAAAGTACCTTACATAATGCCATTACATGTATTTATATGAAGGAAAAAATTGCGAGTTACAAACAATGATTCATTAATGTTACCCTTAGCTTTAAAGTTTTCACATGTTCTTGGACTCTTGCATAAGTCATTTACAAGTCAAAGGTTTCATGGAAAAATGGTATTGTCATTAATGAGTTTTACAATATCATCTATTAAAGAGGCCAAATCAAGGATAAGCTCATGTAAAAGAAGCTCCTTAATTAGTGAGGTGCATGAAGATGGTGCACTCTATACATACCAATCACCACCAAGAGTGGTATTAGAAATGCATGAAACCATGGAAAAGGTGGTTTCAAGCTTGAATACCAACTTATTCACTCCAATAGATGCATTTGCAGTCCTTACAAATTGTTTTTAAGGCTTCTTTCCCTTCCCCTTTCCTTCTATATAAACATTGGTTAATGCTGTTCCATTTTTGTTACATTTGTAACAAGTAACATGACTTTGATTCTTCTGGAGTTGGAAGAAGATGTTTTATTCTTCTTACACTTTCTGAAGGTCTTTTCTTCACATCTTTCCACACCTTTCAGATGAGTGCAAAGGCTTGGGCCACTTCTATTTGTCCTAAAAATATTTTCTACCTTGTTTCTTCTTGGATAAAGATGTCATAGAGCTTCTGATAGGTTGAACGGTTTTCTCGAGCACAAAGATCTTGAACAAAGGCTCACCAAACAAGAGAGAAACTGTTAGTTCATGTTAATAACCAAGGGATGATCTTTAAGCTTGGTAATATTAATGAAGTAAACTTGTTGTGTTCCTTGAATCCCTTGTGCATGTTTGGGAAAGCTTGTTTTTCAACAATATCTTCTTGGAAATATTAACACTTCAATAAGGATATCTCAATCAACAAATTAGATTCACTAATTTCCTTGTTATGTGAGGAATTTAGTGGCCCTTAGAGTAAAATATATCCTCCTAGCATTAGGTCATAAGGGAAGAAAGACTGAAGTTAGGATCTTTGATGCATTGGAGCACATCTTCTTCTTCTACTAATTTCACTTTTGTGGTAAGAGATCATGATCACCACAAGATAGACGTATTTAGGGGTTCAATTTGTTGAGAAAAATGGTAGCCATGGTCAACATTTTCATTATGACGAAAATGGTAATATAAAATTATATTTATGCCTCCTAAAAATAAGAGGCTAGTTGGGTCTCTTTGTGGCACCCTTTCGACCCCCTATGATGACTATATATATGTGAGGAATTGCTCCTCATTTGATTTTTGGAAATTTGTTTTTGGAGGATAATCTCTGTGTTTCTGCGAGCTATTGAAGGAAAAAGGAGGACAAAATTAAAGGAAAGAGTGGAGACTTGTTTCTTAATATTGTTCTGGTTAGTTGTCATGATTATCATGTTGTTTTTGGATACTTTGATGGACTTTGAATTCTCTCTCTCATATAAGGAAAGAATTTTATGGGTTTTCCGCTTGTGGGTTTTGCTTTGGCCTCATGCCTAATTATTTGTGTCTTGTCTCTTTGTTGCTCTGTTATTTATTTTACTACTCATGTCATGGTTATAATGCTGAAGTTTCTTCTCTGTAATTGCATGATGATATCATGGATAATAATGCTATGGATAAATATCGTTAAATAATCATTTGATGTAGTTAACTATTGAAGATTTTTTTTTCTAGCTCTGCCCTAGAAATCTAAACATCTAATAAGAGCGAGAAAGATCAAAGAGTAGTTTGGAAAAAGGACGACTACCTCAAAAGAGTCAAGTTGGAGGAGGAAAAGTAAAAAACGAGGGGAAATTACTCCTCTAGTGTAGCAATACTTTTTCTCTGCAAAGAATGCTAATTCTCCTTGTATGGTTCTGGGCTAAGTAGGTCTTCATTTCCCTCTCTGATTTAGGTCGAAGATTATTGCCTTCCTTGCCTCTATAAATTGATAAGGAGATTGTATATTCTTGCCCATATTCATGGATCCTCTCTAGCTCCCTTTACAATCATAGTCTGAATTATTAAGGTTAATTCTAAAGCATAGATTAGGACTTCTTTTATAAATCCGAATTTTAGGGAGAGAACGACGTTCTATGAATCCAAGTCTATAGTATCCGTAGTGCAAGCCAGGAAGATTCTCTGTGGAAGATTGCGATCTAGTGGCACTCATGTTTGTGCGTAGCTTTGTGAAGGAATCCGAGCTCTTTCTTCGTGTTTCTTCTCTGGAACCTAAGCTTTGTGACGCTTACTTATTATCTCTATTGTACTATCATTCTGAGGCATCTAAGTTGGTCATTTTATGCGAAATTTATGAAGTATATTTCACAGAGGTCCGAACTATAAACTATGAAACTATACAGTATCCAAGCTTCCTTCGTGGCATCCCAAATCAAAAGTGTGAGTTATGAGATTTGACCTAAGTTGTTTTGTCGAAGATTGCACAAGAAAATCAAGTTCGAGTTTAAAGCATATGACTATTGTAATTATTTGAGCAAAAATCCGTGTCTGGAGCATGAATGAACCTAGAATAATGACTAGTTTGGGGCTCGTGGAATGAAAGGGATCCGAAGCATGTCCAAGCTAAGATTAGGACTTTATTTCCTATCCGAAATTCTTAGATTGTAAAACACCTCGATGATGAAACCCGCTCAAAAAACATATTACTAATCTTGATCAATGTCAAGATTCTTGTTCAATTAATCTCATCAAGGAATGTTTAGTGAAATTTTGAAAGGTAGAATCAAAGGACGATTTCCAATCCCCATTAGAAAACTTGAATTACGAGCTACTTTTGATAAACCTTGCTCTATACATAGAAGAAAGTTGACTTTCCTTGCAAAAGGGCCGACATGAATATTGCACAGTTGCAATCTTGGCATTCATACACGTTGGCTCTGACATCGTTGTGTTGGTTATGAAAATTCGGTGACCCTGAATCCTACTGCAACAAATGATAATGTTTCTTCTATTTGTTAAATTTATGAACCAAATTACTTGTATTTTCCTACGACAAATATCGAGACATATACAATGCATCCTTCACAAGTACAATATTATGGAATAAGTAAATCATTGCTTTGAAACTACTGAATCACTTCCGGCAACACACAATTGCTACTCTAGTGTTCGATTTCCCATCAATATCGAATTCCTTACTCCTCAAGTGTGTTCTCCAACCCCCATCGAATTTGTTCTTATAATCTCTCGTTTAGGCTTCAACGACCAAGATTAAACCATCATCAATGGCTACAATTAACTAGAAATCGATCCATGTCTTCTTCTAGAATATTCTCACCACAACATAATTAATACCCTTTAATTAAACGGATTTCCGAAGTTTAGACTTAGGAACCATTAAAAAAGGGTTAATTATTTTAATTAAGTCATCTCTAGGTGGAATTTCCAGAAACAATTTCTGGGTTTTGGAGAATACATGTATTCTAGCCTCTCCACCACATTGCGTGGCTAGAACACAACCGATGCTACAACAATCAACACTGGTGGTAAAATGGTGGTAAAGTAGATTGGCTTCGTGTCTGTCATGTGTTTTTGAGTTTGTTGAATAGTTGACCAAGTTATGTAGGACGTGGAATAACCACATTTCCCCACCTATGACATCTGTTTGGTAACATCCGTGTCTGCCATGTGTTTTTGAGTTTGTTGGATAGTTGACCAAGTTATGTAGGACGTGGAATAACCACATTTCCCAATCTATGACATTAGATTGACAACATTGGTGTATGGGTTGAAGGTGGCAAGTTGAAGTTTTTTTTTAATGTCATTTTGTTGCATATTTAACAGAATCTAGTGTTTACTTTATAAATGCCATTTTGTCGCACATTTAGTAGAATTCAGTTGTCGATATTTGAATAGCGCCTGAAATGAGCAAGATGTAGAATAGTTAATTTTGCACATGGTCTAGTATGGTTACTTCTGATTTTTAAGAGCATTGGTTATTCAAATTGAGATCCGAAAATAGCTAGGTAATCAAGGATCAAAGATGGATGCATCCAAAAAGGTTTGACTCATATTTGATGATTTGAAGGTGTTGTGTGGGGTACAAGTCCGTTACTGCTGAAATGATTGCAGGTTGATGGCAGTGATAGAGAAGTTATATTTACTTAATTGTATTGTTGATCTAGAGTGCGTTGAAAATGATGAAGTTCAAAAGAATACAAGACACTGATTTTGAAGAGTTATTAGGGTTTGGAGTCGAACCCCCCTACCCAAACAAATGAGATTGAACTTAAGAATTGATTGCTTCCGCTAACTTCTAAAGGATTTGACATCTTGATGATGAGGTTGAGTTGCAGATTGGATTCAAAAAGATTGAAGATCAAGAGTGAGTTGTCATGAGCTCAAAATATAAGTATCTTTTATTTCTTTTCTTACTTTAATCATCATTGCCATTGGATTGTTTATAAACCCTAGGTAGGGCTTGGGGATGAAAATGGACCAAATCCTAGAACCAATTATGTTCATTGGAAAGAAGAAACCCTAAATTCTTGATGATGTGGATCTCTTAATGCTAATATGGATGTAGATCTCTTAATGCTGATATAGATTTCTTAATGACTTGGATCTCTTAATGCTAATATGGACTCCTTGATAATGTGAACTCTTTGATGATGACATAGACGAAGATTAAACTACTTGATAATATGGTTGAACTCCTTGATGACATAATAATGATCATGATGTTGGAAGATGAGGTTTCTTTGATAATGATATGATGATGATGTAGGACTAAGATTAAGAGGTAGTTGAAAAGGATGTAGGCTTTTTGGTAATGTGAACTCATTGATGATGTTAAAAATGATAATGATATAGACTCGTTGATGATGTAAATGTGGATTCCTTGGTGACATGAACTCCTTAATGATGAGAACTCTTTGATGATGGTATGGACTCCTTGATGATGTAATGAAATTAACTTTGATTTGAGAAGGCTAAGATCAAGAGGGAGCTGATACACTCAAAAGATAAGTATTATCTTGATTGTTTCTATTGATTATTTCGTTATGAATCTCTTGGCTTGCTTGGTTGTCCTTGTTCTTCCATAGCCTCCTAGCGAGGATTGCAGGTTTATAATGAAGACTGCGAAGGTGTGGCAATTGTTGGAAATGACAAAAGAACAAGTGACAAAAGGACTCATGATATGCTCTATACTCAGTAGGAGCAAACAAGATTAAGCACATTTTTATAAAGATGTCTGGAAGTTTCGAAGACCGATGCTGATCTAGATAAACTAAAGATGAGCCTATGAATTTTCTGCTATTTAGAAGACTTCTATGTAAGAGGCAGTTGCTTTTAAGGCTTAAACCTGAAGATATCGTTGGCACAATGGATTGCACGTCCATCGACAACTTCCTGATGAATGATTTGAAGAAACTGCAAGACTTTGATATTGACTGGTTCCTTGATCTATTTGATGATGTTTGTTTCTGCTGAAGCCACTTAGCATTTCATGTATTTGATTATGATCTCTTGAATTCTAGTATGATTGTTGATGCTTGTTTCTGTGAGAAGCGATTTATTGTCTGTTGGATTCGA
>APFE031532645.1:3456-18454 GCA_000404065.3 Pinus taeda
TAACCATTTATATAATGACTTGTTTTGTTTATATAGCCACTTTAGCTACTCCAAGGCCGATTCTTTTACAATTCTTTTAGCAATTCTACTATGTCCATCCTTCATCTTACTTTTATCTTTTTTAAAGATATTTTCAGGTGATTTTTTAATGAAAAATGGAAGTTATAAACAATGAAGGTGCATGTTACAACACCAAGCACACTAAGGGTCAGTCTAGTGGGTCGATGTGATGTTGTGATCTGGAAAGTGCCATGTAAGATTTGCCAGAACACGTTGGAAGAGCTTGGTGACATGGATCACCCAATCATAGTAAGGTTGTTATGTGGACACCATGTGGGTGCCACGTGGTAGTACCTTATTGATGTGCTAATATTTTGTACGAAAAAACTTTAAATGACCATAACATTTAATCTGGGAGTGATATTTTGTTAAAAATTATATAATTGAAAATCCATTGAAGAGTTGAATGCAAAGGTTATATTTATTCTAAATTTTAATGAAGTTGAGAAATGAGGAATTTTGTGACCCCATTTCCATGAAATAACTATTCATGTCAGGTTAGAGGAATGTAACACCTTCCATCAGGCTTAGGTTATTGAAGAGAATTAGAGATACTATTACATTGTTAGTGGCCAATGGAACCTTAACACCCCTATGGAAACCATACACAAAGATAAATGTTGATTCAAATATATACACATTTTTGTAAGGCCTAGTAATGGGCATCTCGAATTGATTCATAACACCAAAGGGAATAATATTAGTAGAAGCTCTAGAGTCGAGCATACAATGTTGCAATAATAAGATATTGGTTACTAGAGAGAACATAAAGGGTGCATTTTGTCCATTCTTTTAGTCATAATATATGTTTTCTAATATTATTGGAGGTCCCTTAGTTTCCCTTTCTAGCTTAAGGATTTACGTTCAAGTTTTGAAAACTCCATGTGTGGGACATACACATTCACCTTAACGAGGAAGTTTCCCAAATATATATCTAATCATAACAGATTACTAGCATTAGAGGGAGTAGTCTTAGGATTGTTCTTACTAGAGACAAAAGGTGCTTTAACAAATATTTGGGGATAGACACCAATACTTTCTTCGAGGTGAATTGGTTCATTCTTCTTCTTGATATAATGCAACTCTTTGAAGCTACGTTATGTTCAACAATATTAATAACCACATTACACTCTTTATTAAGATCTTCATTTAACAATTCATGTTGTTGCTAAGAAAGGGATGAATTTTCATCGAGCAAAGTAGTGAAACGACTAGAGTCACTGATCAAATTCAAATCCTCTACGTTATCATTCTCTTCAAGATACTTATATGGGAATTTTTCTTCACTGTGGAGTACATTACATTTTTGACACTAGGAAAATTACTCTTGATTAATCATGTTGGGAGGGCAAGGGTATTAGGCATAGTTTATTGAGAAGTATTCTTGCCACTATTTGGATTCCTTTTAAGGTCTCTATAATTATTTAGTTAAGGCTTGGGAGGATAATTTTTGTGAGAACCTCTTTCTCTATATAATATGGTAAAAGTATTCATCATAACCATTTCTCCCTACATCGACTCATGACTAACCTTTCCTAGCTTTTAGGAAACGCCATGGAAATTCGGGTAGACATGGGTATTCAACTTATATTTTACCTCCATATTTGCTTAGGGATAGGAGAGAAAATCAAATATTAGATGTGGTTAGATTTCATCATATGGTTATCACAATGCCCTTGGGTTTTTCAAGGATTTGAGGTTCTTTATGCTTTAAAGAATGCAATATATGTCCCAAGAAAGAATCTAGACATAATGCAAGGATGGTTTTCTCAGTAGCTTTATACAACCTGGGTACATATTTAAGAAACATATCAAATCGTTAAGTGAAATCCTTGATACTCATTGTTAGTTTTCTTATCTTCCTATAATACAACAAATATTTTCATGCCTTCCTTTGTAGTGACCCATGGTTTTCTATATTGTTCATGGAGTTGGTCCTATTTTTTATGTCCTTCCACAAATAATTCTAGTTACCAATCTCTAACATTTCCTTCTAAGGATAGGGGAAAC
The DNA here is from genome assembly GCA_000404065.3 of Pinus taeda. NCBI lineage: Eukaryota > Viridiplantae > Streptophyta > Pinopsida > Pinales > Pinaceae > Pinus > Pinus taeda. The sequence goes on from APFE031532645.1 coordinate 5,527, forward strand.
AAAATCATGATTACATATTCCTCCTCTATCATCCTTCCACCAACACATTAATAGAAATCATCCATATTTTTTTCATTTATGATTAGATTAGTCCCATCGAACTTAGGAAACCATTCTCCATAATTATTAGGAAGCTTGTGGGGAGCCCGTTAAAATGCACCCATGTCAAAAGCCTTGAATATAGTGTTAAGACATGGCTTAGCCATTGTGGTTGAGATAGGTGGAATGGAAGAGATTCTTAATCACAAGGTAAAGGGAAATCATAAGGGAAGAAGAAGAGGTAGTTTTATTACAAGCAATATTTTTTCTATGAGGAATAAGTCCTTTTGGCGAACTACCATATGTTGGGGAATGGGGATTAGTTATGTGAATCACAATATGAGAAATTATAACATTGACTTTGGGATTTTCTCATCAATAAATATTTAACTATATACATTATATCATGATGAGGTGGACTCATATCCTCCTCAACAATGGTGTCAAAATGTTTGCCACAAAATCTAGCAAGCCTAGTGCAAACCCTCATTAGGTAGATCCAAACCTCCAGGAAAGGAAAGATCAACTATCACTATTACCTTGGAAACATCTCTCTATTTATTTAGTGGTATTCAATGACAAGGGAGGATTCCCTAAAATGGATCATGTATATCATATTGAATAATAATGGTCAAGTTTATTGATAGGGAGTAAAAATTTGGATAGTAGAGGCTAGATGAATTATGTATTTTTTACCAAAGTTCTAGTACTTTATTCCTACAATTACTATAGGGAAATTATAATTTAGGGTTTCACATATGTCCAATGATAAGGCAAGAAATTTCATATAATACCTAGAAGAAAATGTACCTTAATGATAAATCAACAAACAAGTAAGATCTTCAATGATATAATAAGGATCAAGTTTTTACAATGGAGTTTCTATGGCTAAAATATGCACAAAACAACAAAAATATCATGAGATCAACCCTAAAAAAGGGTTTAACATGAAAAGGATATTAGATTTCGCTTTTAGATATTTTTTTAATGCAATTACTACTTTTAATAGAAATGATAGATTAAACATATGTAACTTTTCAAGAATATTCACATAAACCCTGAATTGTAACCCTAAATATTAGCATTTAAAAGAGGAGAAGGGGGGATTTGTGAAAAAATAACATTTGATCAACAACACATTGACGAGTGCCTTGTTGTAAATGGGAAAATGTAGTCTTATTGGGATAATATAATGAGAATGGACTTGTTGAAGTGGGTGAGATGATTAGGGAATCCACTTATAAATCATTGTGCCTTCCTTGTGAGGGGATATTTTAAATTTAAGAGATGCACTCTTCGAGTCTTCTTAAAGGATTCTAGGAAAATAATTATGATATCATAGAGTTGTAAAATTTCAAGATAAATTTAGTAATCTAAATCAGGGCACGTGTATAATCCCTACTACACAAATATATCATGAAAAATATATAAAATATGGGATAAAATTAAAAAACAAATCGACAAGAATTGCGTCAATCAATACTAGGAAACATCCTCAAAGAGAAATTTGCACCACAAAGATCAGATTTCAGGAAAATAGAGATGCAATGACTAATGCAAACTTCCAAAGGTATGTGAATGTGATGAGTGAATGATGATGATAAAATGAAATAAGGCATCCTCCATTTATATATGGTCTAACATGCCTTATTTATGTAATTTTATATGAAAATTTCTAAAGCAAGTTTACTTAAGAGTTCAACAAATCTAAGGTCACATGTCAACCTCAATATAACTTAAAAACATAAATAAATGATGAAAATAGACCATACTTATGGTAAATAACGGTTTTAGTATGATATCATTGTCCATAAATATTGAAGGTGGATCTAGAAAGTAACAAAATGGATCATGAGTCCTCTTCAATCTAGGAAAGTCTAAAATTTGACCGGTACATCTCTATAAAATGCCTCTCAAACTATGACATCATGGAAATTATGCCCAAGTCACCCTTTTAGGGTTAAAAGGAGTGACATGGGACCATAATATGTAAGTGTTGGAGTCCAAAGGTGATGTGAAAGTGATCCTAAGTCATCACAATGATAACAAACCATTATTAGGTATTTGAAACAAGAAAAATCCATTAATAAAAGTTAACACCAGTCTAGGGGCATCTAAGATCCACTTAGGTCCACCGTCATGTAATGAAACACCCAACCAGATTGGCTTAACCTTTTAGCATCTGTAGATACATATGGTGGTGAAATATCATGTGGAATCATCGCATATCCCAACTCTCATATTTGGAGGGGAAAAGTTGCATCATTAAGGTTAGAACTAATTTGAGAATGGGGTAAAAACCACTTCCAAAGTGATGTTAAATGGGATCAATCCCATATATTATGGGATTTTTATTGATATGATAACAATACTTGAAACAATTGTCTCAAGATCAATCGATATTAATAATAATTAAGCATATAAACCTTTGAAACATCATAGTGGACAATATTTGAGGCTTCACCAAAAACCCACCTTCATATGTCTAACTAGATCAAGACCTATAAAAAAGTTACCTCACTTATATTAGGGATGATTAGGTCAACTAGGTGTTTCAAGACCCCAAGGGGAGAGACATGTCCTAAGTTCTCTAATCAATATATAGTTTGAACTGGAATCTTGTTGCATATAACCATCAAACATTAAACATTGAAAACTCGGTGTATTGGTGAAGATGCAGGTAGCTCCAATTTGTATTCTGTAGTAACAATATTTTGAAATACCTTACAAGGTCCATAGTACTTGGGTGATAGTTTATTATCCTTGTTAGCTTGCTTGAGTGGCATTTGTTTGTATGGTTGTGGTCTTAAAAATACTTAATCACCCATGTCAAAACTTCGTTTGTTGCAATGTTGATCCAGTTGTTGCTTCATTTGTTTCTATCTTGGAGTTAGATTATCCCTTAAGAGTAAAAAACTTGTTATTGATGATCAATGTGATCTTGCACTTCTTAAATATTAGAACTATCTCTTAGATATTACATGATGGAGTGTGGATCATATCCATAAAGTGCCATAAATGGGGTCATTTTTGCTACGATATGAAAGGAAGTGTTATACCACCACTCAACCATAAGTAACCACTTGACACATTATGTTTGTTTATCAAATACAAATCAATGAAGAAATCCTTCCAAACGTTTTTTCAGTTTCTAAGTTTTCCCACCATATTGTGGATGATAAGATGAGCTATGAGGCCATTTAGTAGCAAGGAAAGAAAATAATTTTTTCCAAAAAGTTCAAGTGAAAGATATATCTTTGTCACTTACAATAGTCTTTGGATTTCGATGTAATGTTTTAACTATTTACACAAATGCAGTAGCGAATATACCGGTTTTGAAAGGGTGAGATATAACACAAATATGTGCATACTTGGTAAATTTATTGACTACCACCATGATGGCACTCTTTCCTTTGGACTTGGGTAGATGTGTGATAAAATCCATTGAGACCTCCTCCCGACGTTGACTTGGAATGACTAATGGTTGTAGAAGTATTGGATTTTTAATTGTCTTCACTTTATTCTGTTGGAAAACCAAACGTTCAGCCACAAACGTTTAAATATTAGATTTAAAAACATCCCAAAAAAATTCCTTGTTCAACCTATGCTAAGTTTTTAAAAATACTGAGTGCCCTCCTATAGGAGATGTGTGCAATTCCAAAATAATGTTTTATTTGATTTTTGAATTCATACATAGATATAAGAGATTATTGTACCATAGTGAATATTTTTTCCAGATAAAAGTATCAGATGCATTGGGATATTTCTGCAACTTTTGAATCAGTGTCCACACATCTTCATCATTCTTCCATTCATCCCTTGCTTCATTTATCCAATCAGGTTGGATAATAGAAATGGCAAAAATCAATGCCTCCACATCCTCATCCTTTCTTGAGAGTGCATCCGCAACAACATTTTTTTTCCCTTTCTTGTAGATGATTTCAAATTCATAACCCAAAATCTTTGTGACCCATTTTTATCACTCTTCTGAATATAATATTTGTTCCAAGAAGTATTTAGGACTGTCATGATCTATTTTTACTTTGAAGTGTCTTCCAATTAGGTAAGGGCACAATTCCTTCAAGGCATGTACGATTTTGAACATTTCCTTCTCATAAATAGGTCTATGTAAATGATTTCCCTTGATTAGATGAATTTCAAAGTAAATGGGTCTTCCTTCTTGTTGAGAAATGGCAACAAGAAATTCCGATTTAATTTCTCCTTGAATTAAAATCGAATTATATTCTCATACCAACTTGTATATAGTTAATTAAGTTTAATTAACTTCATTAGCTTCGGAATTTCAAGTTGAAAGTATTTTTGTAGTCATGTATATGTTCTCCTTAAATTTTAGGGGTCCATGATGAGTTTATTTCAGTTGTAATTAGATAACCTAGTTTGACTAAGTTATATAAAGATAAACTAGTTCTAATTGTTTGTGGAACTAGTAGAGGTCTAGTAGTGAGTTGGTGCACCGGCACATCCTCAGTGCTACTCTAGCTAATTGAAGATTCCCTCATGAGAAACTCATGCATGTTAGTTCATAGAAATACCCATTTGAGAATAGAGTGTAGGGGCACTGTACTATCAATTGTATGATGATTCAAGTTGTACAAGTCATGCAAGCAATCAAAGAAGGACCTAGTTTTGTATTTTGTAGTTATGGAGGAAGAATTTCCAAATTAAATATGCATTGATCCTCACAGGAATTTCACAAGGAAATAGGAAATTGGCAGGTAGCAGAATTGGCTAAGTGTTGGCTAGAGCAGGATGGTGAAGTAGAGAGTTGATCATACTTGTGTAGGAATTATACTTGTGAGAACAAGCTTTGTATTATCACTCATATTTCTGATTTATGCCATAGATATTTGGGTTTTGAGGAGTGGATTTCCATAGATAAATTATTGTTTTATGTGTCATTGGTTATCTTCCTCTTATCGATTATTGTTTTCATCGATCTGTAGGTTTCTATTGCTTAAAGACTAGAGTAGATTCTTGTCTTGTGTTTTAGTACATTACATGAGATGTGAATCTACAGGAAAATCTACATGGCATCAGAGTTGTAGATAATATAAGGGAGGAGATTTCAAAGTTTTGAGTTTTGGATTACAGGTGAAATTCAAATTTGCAATACATACTTCAAGATCAGCAAATGGCTTTCTACAGTTTGAGGCTCGAGTATGTCTTGGAAGGAAGCTTGAACTATATAACCTAGAAGGACAAGATGGAGGTAATGTTGGAGGCTAGCAGCCTCAAGGAACTCATTGATCAAGATATTCCTAAGTGAACCACATTGGATGAACAAAAATAAGCGAAGTGGAAGAAGTGTGTGGTGAAGACGAGGTAGATAATCCTTGAGAGTGTTCAATACCACATTGTCTTGAGTCTCCATGGGAAGGAAACTCCGTATGCAATGTGGAAAGTATTGATAGACCTGTGCCATAACAATATTGACCATAGGAAGTTGGTATTGAAAGATAAAATTTGAAAAATCAAGATGGAGAAAAGCAAGACCATTCCAAAATACTTGAACAAGTTCACTCAGTATCGTATTGAGCTTCGAAGTGTTTGAATAATTTTTCTTGATGATGATGTGGTGAGCCTAGCTCTCCTAGGACTTCCCAAGAGTTGGAATAGCTATCAAAACTCTATAAATGGGAGGGATAAGCCAACAATTTGGGAATGACTATGGTTGGATTTGATGGAGGAGGAAATCAAAAGGAACACCAGAGATTGTTCCTCATTAAAGACTGATGATGAGGAAAATTGTACCTTAGCGGGTAAGGCAAAGAATGGGAAATGGAAGGCATCTCATTCTAGATCAGATTCCTTCCATGGAGGTAAGAAAAAAGACACGTCAAAAGTTAATTTCTTTCATTGTCATGAGCTGGGAAATTTTTCTACAAATTGTTGGCTCAAGAAGTCCAAGAAGAAGTCATTAGGAGGATTGGTAGGTGAGGCTTTGGCCTCTCAATTCAAATTGGAATTTACTCTCATTGAATGCATGATGTCATCAATGATGGGTAGTGTATGGTACCTTGGAAATGGAGCTTCATTCCATGTGACTAGTGACAAGGCGTTTTTTAGTGACCTTAAGGAGAAGGATCACGAGATGCATATCGAGATGGGTGACAACAGGAGGTATAGTGCTATAGGATTAGGCACAGTTACTTTTCAGAGGGAGCATGGTGCTACTCTCACCATGATAGATGTTATGTATGTTCTAGGTTTGACGAAGAACTTAGTATCAGTTTCCATGTTGGACGATAGAAGCTATGATGTGGTATTTAGAAAAGGAAAAACGTTCCTTTGACACATAGCCATGAGTCAGGTAAAGAAGATCTGGGTTTGAGTTAAGAATCTCTATAAGTTGGAGGTAGAGGATTGTGCTTATTTGAACATGAAATAAGATATGGTGTAAATTCGATACATTTGCGATTTGTCACACAGGAGTTTGGGTCACTTGAATCATGGGGCTTTGAAAATCATGTAGCAGATCTCTCCTAGTCTTCCCAAAGGTACGGTAGAATAAGTTGATAGATTCAAGGGGTTTACTTTAGTAAAATACACAAAGGCTTCCTTTCACGATAGAGATTTTCAAGCAAAGGTGATTCTAGAGTGAGTCCATTAGGATGTGTGTGGACCATTCTCGACAACATCCATGACCAAACATAGCTACTATGTTATATTTTTTGATGATTTTCTCATAAATGCTGGATCATTTTCATGCAGAATAAGGATCAAAATTTCACAAAGTTTTGTGAATTTAACACATTGGTTAAGAAAGAGTTTGGAAACAAGGTTAAATATCTGAGGAGTGATAATGGTGGTGAGTACATCTCAAATGGGTTTAATAACTTTTGTGTAGCAAAAGGGATTAAACGAGAGTTGACGACACCCCATAACCCACAACAGAATGGGGTGGATGAAAGGAAGAACATAAGGTTTGTAGGAGCAGCATAGGAAATGTTGCATGATGAGGGGCTACCACTACACTTGTGGGCTGAGGCATGTAGTACAAATACTTATTTGTAGAACAAAAGCCCACATCAAATACTTTGGATGAAAACACCAGAGGAGGATTTCTCTGGTAAGAGACCAGATATTGGTCACTTCAGGATTTTTGGGTCATTAGTATATTTCCATGTGACCAAAGATGCATGGAAGTAGGTTGATCCAACAACAGAGTTGGGAATATTTGTGGGGTAAATTGATACACCTCACAACTATTGAGTGTACTTTCAGACGAATATAATGGTAGTGGTTCATAGGGATGTTAGATTTCATGAGGACAAGGTTATGCGATTTTCCCTTGAGAGGAAGCTTCAGGTACAAGCATTAGGAGATTTTAAATCCTAGGGTTGAGGAGCCTCAGATTGATGTGGATGAGCCACATGTAGAGGATTCCAAGAGTGGAGACATCAACTTAGAAAGAGCCTTCTAGAGATGGGAGAAAGTGCACCAGAGAGGCTGACAGGTTATTGCATGATGCATGAGAGAATGTGGGAGCACCCACATATCAATGCAGGTAGAGGGGGTCACCTAAGAGTTACATTAGATACATAGCTCTTATGAGCATATGTGTTGAGATAGATCCATCCTCCTTTGAGGAGGCAGTGCAACAACTAGTTTGGGTTAATACCATGATGGAGGGGTATGACTCCATAGTTCATAACAGTGTTTAGGATGTGGTACCAATACTAGAGGACAAGTCGGTGGTGAGCGCACTTATGGCTTTACAAGGTAAAGAAAGTTGCAGATGGTAGTGTGGAGAAGCATAAGGCCAGGCTTGTGGCCCATGTCTTTTCACAGGTAGAGGGGATTGACTATGATGAGATCTTTTCTCCTATGGCAAGGTACTCATTGATAAGATCTATATTGGAACTATCAGTGTAGATGGCTTGGAAGATACATCAAATGGATGTAAAGATAACGTTCCTTAATGGCATGATTGAGGAAGAGGTGTACATAGAGGAGCCTGAAGGTTTTGAGACCTTCGACCATGAGTCACATGTTTGTTGGATCAAGAGAGCGTTGTCGGTTGAAGCAATCACCCCATGCTTGGTACACTAATATCAGTAGCTACATCACTAGGCTAGGATTCACTAAGAGTGAAGCTGATGTGAACCTATACCACATAGTGGTGGTAGGTAAATTATTGATAATTGTGTTTTATATAAATGATTTGATTTTGACAGCTGATAATCAGTTGATCAGGTCTTGCAAAGAGGATCTTGCAAGAGTTTCAGATGAAGGACATGGGGCTCACGTATTACTTTCAGGGCATGGAAGTATGGCAAGGTGATGGGGAACTGTTTGTGTCTCAGGGAAGATATAACAATGAGATAGTTAGGAGGTTCCACATGGAGAGCAACCAGCCCATGGAGTCTTCTCTAGAAATTCGCTAGAGGAAGGAGGATGGTACTTCAAGGGAAGAAGTGGAAGCTATTGTTTACAGGAAGCTTGTGGGTTCACTCATGCATTTGTTGGACACGTGACCAGATATGTGCTATGTAGTTAACTATCCTAGTCAAGTGATGGTTAGGCCTACCAAGATGTATTGGAAGGAGGAAAAGCATGTGTTTTGATACCTCAGAGGAACTACTATGTATGGATTATGGTACAAACAAAAAAAGGGAGTGGAGCTTCAAGGCTTCACCAATGTAGATTGGGTAGGGAGTCAATTCAATAGGAAGAGCACACAGCTAGAAACAAAGATCGGTTTCACTCAGTTCAGGAGAGCCAAAGTAAATGGTTGCAAGTTAGGTAGCATGTCAGGCCATCTCAATGAGAAAGACTATGGTTGGTTTCTTTGGTTAGCAGATGAATCCAGCTATGATTTACTGCAATAATCATAGATGTATCAAATGCTCTAAAACTCTAATTTTTCATGATCAATCCAAGCATATTTATGTATGATATACTCATCTTTGAGATTGTGTATTAAGACAGATTATGATGTTTGAGTAAATTGCCACGAAGGAGCAAGATGTTTACATTTGGGAAAGTCATTGTCAATATTTAAATTCAAGTTTCACAGAGATAGGATCAGATAGTTGATAATCCCCTTTTTTCTTTGAAAGGGGGTGTGGAGAAATGGCAACAAGAAATTCTAGTTTAATTTGTTCTTCAATTAAACTGTGAATTAAAATCAAATTATATTTTCATAGCAACTTGTAAATGTTTAATTAAGTTTAGTTACCTTAATTAGCTTAGGAATTTTGAGTTGTAAGTCTTTCTTTAGTCATGTCTATGGTCTCCCTAAATTTTAGGGGTCTAGGATGAGTTTTCTTGAGTTGTAATTAGATAGCTAAGTTTGACTGAGTTGTAATTAGATAACTCAGTTTGACTGAGTTATAGACACTTAAACAAGTTCTAACTGTTTTGGAACTAGTAGAGGTCTAGTAGTGAGTTGGTGCACCAATGCATCTTCAGTTCCACTTCAGCTAATTGAATATTCCCTCATGAGAGACTCATGCATTTTAGTTCACAGAAAGACAAAATATAGACTATAGTGCATGGACAATGTATTATCAGTTGTATGATTAACTGAGTTGTAAAAGTCATGCATGCAATTAGAGAAGGACATAGTTTTGGATTGCATAGTTATGGAGGAAGGATTTCCCAATTAAATATGGGCTAATCCTCATAGGAATTGTGCAAGGAAATAGGGGCCTAGTAGAAAGCATTATTGGCTAAGTGTTGGCTAGTGTGGGCATGTGAAGCGGAGAGTTGATCATACTTGTGCATGAATTATTCTTATGAGAACAAACTTTCCATTATCACTCAGATTTCTTATTAATGTAATAGATAGTTGGGGTTTTGAGAAATGGATTTCCCTAGATAAATTATTGTGTTATGTTCCATTTATAATCTTCCTCTTATCGATTATTGTTTTCAATGATCTATTGGTTTCTGCTGTTTAAAGAGTAGAGTAGATTCTTCTCTTGTGTTTTAGTACATTACATGAGTTGTGAATGTACAGGAAAATCTACACTTCCTATATTAAGACAATACCAATTCAAGTTCCTAATGCATCATATTCCACAATAAGGTTCTTTTGATGTCTGGTGTGGCTATGGCTGAAGCTTGGTACATTGCCTCTTTAATATGTTCAAAGGCCTTAGTGTTGCGGAGGTAAATCCCCTCTGCGGACAGAGGTGGATCCCACTAGCCCCACAGGGGTCTAGCAACAATCAATCACGCTGCATGCAAGTTTCTAGCTATATAATTTAAAAGTCGATCTAGGAGACTAACCTGGGATCCAACGCTTGTGTGTTGTGGGGGGAAGTGTCGCTCCTATCCTCTATCTCCGGCCGGTTGCTATTCGCACATAGATACTTGCACAAGTGAAGAATAACCCACGACAAGCATAAAATCTAGAAACATACAGCTATGTACCAGTCAAGCAAGATACAATTCACACATCACCGATGTAACACATGAATGAAACCATAATGACAGTCGCTTTGCATTAAATAGAAATGAGAGAAGAAGTTACAACCACTTAAGGCTTGACACTGTAAAACTCCTCTAGCTGGGTGGGCAGTCAGTCCGACACGTCTTGCAAAATCACTTTCTCTCTCAACAATCCGGCAGCATAACCTTACTTTCAACTTTTAGCTCAAAAACTATCTCTCTCACACTAGCTTGTTTGCTCTTTTGCTTTTGCCTCCAAAAACTGTTAACTAGCCTGTTCATTATGGGGAGACAGGCTTTTATAGATAAAGGGAGAGGAGATATACATCGTATGTGGACACATTCTGAGTTTTGGTAATGTCTCATAATAGCCGTTGCCTTGGATAGAAAAGCCGAAACCCGGATGCTTTTGTGGGCTTTTTCCTTCAGGGAACTGAGCGAGTCACAAGGGAAAAAGCATTCTAGCATGCGCTGGCCAAAAATCATGCCCAAATTCTGTGGCGCGGGCCGTGCTCTGGGACAGAGCGCTTATGGGCGTGCCGTCTTTGTAAGGGCTGGGCCATTGGCGCGGGGTAATACACTGTGCGCCCGCGCTAATGGGAAAAAGGCATTTTCCAAGGCTAATCTTCAGAAGGTGTCTTCAGGGTTATTGAACTCCATACTCAGGAGGCCTCAATGCAAGTGTTTTCAAGTTATGTCACTGGTCACAGGTCCGTAAATGTGTCCTCCATTGTGTGACAGTGGGGGCGCGACAAGGATGGTGGCCGACGGTGACAAATTACTGCGGGGCGCGCGCCCTATTTTGACAGGTAGTCAACCTTCTGCAGAGAAGATCGAGGAGGTGAAAGAACGGATATGTCCTGGTGCACGCTTTGGCGAGAAAAGCAGGAAGGTGGATATCAACACGATTCCTAGCTTGGTTCTGCGGATCGTCTTGTTTACCATTACCCGGGCAGCGGGTGTACAGGCACCCCATGAGGCCAGCAAGAATCACCTGCTGTTGGCCACTGAGTGTCTCCATCCCACAGTGTTTGATTGGGCGTCAGCGGTGACGACCAATATCAAACGATAGCTTACTGTGTGTAAGCGGGATGGAAACAAACAGTTTGGGTACGGGTCGATCATTGTGACCTTCTTCTTAGAGAGACTGCCGATTTTTCGGGTACCTGGGGGGATAGTGGCAGATCCAGTGCCGAGGGAGCCGAGGTTGCATCGGTGGGCAGAGCTCATGCCCAGGGGAGGAGGGGGCCAACAGATGTCGTGGAGGCCCGAGTTCTTCATCTGGCTCTGGCATCAGATGATAGTCATTGAGGACTGGCCCTATGCGGGCATGGATTTCACCGGAGATCCCGATCTCCCTCTACCTGATGGAGAGGATTGGGATGAGGAGCTGGGTAAGAACTTCTATATTTTTTTGATGTTATATATATATATATATATATGTGATTTTTGTTAATACATGTCTATTTTCTAACAACGTCTATATGTGTATACAGATGTTGGCGCGGAGCGGCCAGCTGACGTGCCTCATAACGTGCGCAGAGCGCAACCTGCAGCGGATCCTCAGGTAGAGGGTGAGGATGACCTGGTGCAGAACCTTGAGGCACTGACTCGAGGTATCCCGGACTATGGCAGGTTAGCAGATGTGCCTAGAGCTTATCAGAGGCATACGGTGGGGGTGTCTACTCGTGTGCACCGTCTGTTGAGACGTTTGGTGCGGGCAGTGGTATGCTACCATGAGCACCACCGTGCCTAGATATCTAGGGTTCATTTTTTGTACATTTTGAGGAGTACGGTGTTTAGCGGCTGTATAGATTTTGACATGTATTGTTTTTTTTTGTAACGCGCGGGGCGCGAATACTTTGACTTACATATATATATATACATACGAGATTTTTTGGATGGATCATGTACATGTGATGATGTCGCGATCATGTTACGCAAGTGTGGCATAACATGTGACCCATGCGTTTTTGTATGTTTATGTGCTTTTGTTTTGTTCATGGATGGATCTTTATACATGTGACTGTGTTTTATATGCTATGCGACTTTTGGATACATATGTGATCTAATGTATCTAGCGCATAACAAACGACCCGATGGACAACGTATATACGCACATATTTTATTTTTATACAAGATTTTATTTTTATACAAGCTTAAAAACATGTGGAATTCATGTAAACTATGCTTGGTGGAAGGTGAAAAACAACGGGCGTGCCCCCAAAGATTGTGTAGCTAAGTGATGTGTCAATCCGAGGTGTATGCCCCCCAAGCTTGAATCCGTTGAAAATGGATTGAAGGTTGATAAAGGGTTGTGCAGTGAAAAACACGGACTCCCGGTTCATTATTTTAACGAGGTTGACATAATATGTATGAACTATCCTCGACTATACAGTGTCTCATTATTTTAACGAGGTTGAGACATTAAGAAAACTATCCTCGATGAGCATGCAAATCCCTGCTTGTG
>APFE031532648.1:0-22570 GCA_000404065.3 Pinus taeda
CACACACACACCCTTAGATTGGGAAACTGGTCCCATTATCCCCAGTCGGACCCGCTATACCAAACGGATAAGGAGCTGCCAACCGAGGTCCGGACCGGGTGGGTATCCCCCTTGTTGTCGACCTAATTTTCGGGGCTTCAACATATTTGGCGCTAGAAGGAGGGCCGCAAACTATGAATGGCACCTAAATCAAAATCTAAATTCCATTCTGAGAGTAAATCACCCTCATCAACTCCCCCGACTTCCCCAGTACGTTTAAATCCAGAGTCAGAAGTCGCTTGAGTATTAACCGCTGCTACATACCCTAATATTTCAGACCAATCTACCATTGAACCCCCTGAAATTCAAACTCTGATTCACAAACTCCAGGGATTTTCTATTTTTACACTGAGGTCTGATAAATCTCAAAGAAGCGTGACTTCGCAGTAAAATCCTACTCATCCCTTGACCAGATTAAAGAGCGAAAAATTTGACATCCAGCCAACTGAATTCCCTCTCCCCACCAGGAAAAGAGCAAGGAAAACACCACAACATTCTGACAGTGAGACTCTTTCATCTACATCGTCCATTTCAACTCCCTCACCGTGAAGTTAGCCACCAACATCTTCATTCCAAACCACTCATCCACCTTCCACAACCCCTCTTCCTCAATCATCTAAGATCATAATATCTTCATCTTCCCAGCCTCAGGGATCATCCTCTGCACTTTCATTTTCTAGCAGCTCAACAATGACCCAGTCTCCATGGAACAATCTTGGAGCAGTTTTAATGCCTTCAACCCTGAGCCAAATACCGGCCCATCCTGAGAAATGGCTACCCAAATTCAATCTAGAAGCAGGCATGCTAGCTGAAGAGCACATTAACAATTTCATGCTTTCTGTCAATATCAATGGAGTTACCAACGAGGACATTGTTGTCTGGCTTTTTCCCTATACAATGCAAGGAACATCCAGGTCATGGTACTTTTCATTACCCTCCAGGTCTATCACAAGTTGGGACATTTTTCAAAATCAATTCCTCACCAAGTTTGGTGATGACAAATCAATGGCAACATTAATCAGCGACCTATCTAATCTTAAAGCTGAGGCTAGAGAACCCATCAAAGATTTCAATTTACGGTTCAATAAAATCCTCAACAAAATTCCCACTGCTTCCCAACTCAACGAAGTACGATGTGAATGGTATATTATGGCCTTACCATCAAACTTACCAGTCTTCGTGGATAGGGGAAATAAAACAACTTTAGTTGAAAACCTGACAGAGATGATAGCAGTAGAGAAACGCGTAATAGCCCTGGAAAAGAGATTTGCGATAGAGGAATGCAAATCTAAAAAAGTCACCTTCAAGGAAGACCCCAAGGAGAAACAAACGAAAGATCCTTTCGATTTGGAAGGATTGCAAAAATTATTAAAGACCATGTCCAATGAGATGATTGACATAAAAAAACAGGTGGCAGAAACTTCTTCAAAAAAGCCCTACAGAGCTTTTAAAAGAGGCCCTTCAATGGTTGTGAAACCACCCAATGCTATCTCAAATGTCAAATCCGAAGAAGAGGAAGAAGAAGAGAGTACCATTGAAGGGCAGACCGATGACGAAGAAGTTGTGGAACTACAAGGAATGTGGGATTTCATCCTCCCACAAGAAGAATATCAAGAAGCATTTCTGGTTAGCACACGAAGCAAAAATCAACTTGATCCTCCCCAAACTACCCCTAAGCAGAAGGGTGCAAGCCTTGCAACAAAAGAAAAAGTCGCAACAAAGAAAACGATCACTAAAGCGACTCAATCTAGCCCAGTCCAACCAGATCAAACACCTCCATTGAGAACACTAATAGTGTCAGATGAAATGGAATACAATATTATTGATGACATGAAAAAGACTAGGGCTAATATCACTCTTTATGAATTGAGCAAATTGAAACATCAACAGAAGATAATGATGAAAGAATTACATGTTGTGCCTACTACATCTTTGCCTACAACTGTAGCTTCCCACAACATGGGATGACCTCCAACCAACACGACCAATAAGATTGATCCAAATGACATCGCCTTGATTGGAGGAAGATCAAGATCTCACACTCCCCCTTTTCTTCTCACTTATGAAATTTTCAATAAAAAGGTGCACAATTGTTTGGTAGATTCTGGGGCTTCAACGAATATTTTTACCCAGATCAATATGTGCCAAGTTGAATTTTCAACCACAAAAATCCGCAGTGCGCATAGTTCAGCTGGGTCGATCTCAAGTCGAAGTGATTGGTGAACTTAATCAAGTCACCATAAGATTGTTCGTCTAACCCAAAGGTTATGTCAGGTTATTGACATTCTAGTAAGGCTGATATCAAAATTCTATGCTTAATTTTAGCAGGGCATTTGGTCTGAAAACTCCATGGATAACTTCTCCCTGACGGTCGCACAATGTGGTTACCTACAATGCAAACCGAATCAATAAAGGTTGAACGAGAGTTTACACCCAGAAGTACATAGTAACGGAAATTGGAGGGATGAAAATGAAGCAATAGCATATACAGCAACATCATAGGAATTATTCAGTTAAGATCTTTCCTCGCAATTTTCAATGCTCATCACATCACTTACTTAGAAAATTCAGTTTGTCCCAAAGTCGAAATTTTTTCCCAAACTGATAATTCAAAGTGTGTTAATTTTGTAGAGAAACCTATAAATACATCTTTGTTTTGGAAATTGTATTTTGATGGCTCTAAATCTAACGAAGGAGCAAGAGCAGGATGCGTTTTGATTAGTCTAGAAGGAAATAAGACCATGCTTACGTGCAAACTTGAATTCGATTGCACAAACAATACAGCGGAATATGAGGCCTTGGTGCAAGGCCTATACAAAGCAATCGGGTTGAACGTCAAGTATCTTCAAGTCTTCGGAGACTCTGATATTGTCTTCAAATAGGTACGTAACACCATACATTACCTATCAAGTCATTTGAAACACTATCAATCTTTAGTACAAGATTTGACTGAGCATTTCATAGCATTCAATATTTCGCCAATCCCAAGACTCCAAAATGCGAGCGCAGACCTTTTAGCTAACGTAGCCTCTAGACTCATTCCCTCCGAAGATTTTAGTCCAGATAGATTCTCAATAGAATTAATCTTTAGACCATTCATCCCTGACAACATTACAAACTAGAGAGTATTCAATGACGATCCTAATATTGTAAATTTCCTCACTTCTGAAGGATCCTATCAAATAATTGACGAAGACGATCACGATCAACAAATACAACAAAATAGCACCGATAATGCTATACCTAAATCGGTGGTTAAGTTGGAAGACTTATACGATTTGAAAAGTCAGTTTAAAAGGTCTACTAATTCTAAGCTCTATAGTTCAACTCTGAACTACGAATTAGTAAACTTGGGAACCGATGATAAACCAAAAAACATTAATCTAGGCCACGACCTAGCCCCTGAAGAAAAACTAGCATATATTCGTCTTTTGAGACAATACAAAAATGTTTTTTCCTGGAATTACGATGCGCTGAAGACATACGACACTTCTATTATTCAACATACTATCCCTATGATTGACAACGAAAAACCTGTCCAACAGAAACTCAGAAAAATCCACCCCAATTTAGAAAACCAAATAAAAACTGAGCTGAATAAGTTATTAATAGCCAGAATAATTTTCCCCGTCAGACATTCCAAATGGGTCTCCAATATGGTACCCGTTAGAAAGAAAAGCAGAGATATTAGAATCTACATCGATTTTTGGAATCTCAACAAATCCTGTCAAAAAGACAATTTTCTCCTCCCTCCTATGGAGCAGATATTACAGGCGGTAGTAGGCTCAGAACTAATGTCTTTTTTGGATGGATTTTCAGGATACAATCAAGTGCTAGTACATCCCGATGATCAGTTAAAAACCACATTCCGAACTAAATGGGGCAGATACGCATATCGGAAGATGCCATTTGGTTTGATCAATGTCGGCGCTACATTTCAGAGAGCCATGGACATCGCATTCAAGGGTTTAGTCGATAAATCTGTAGTAATTTATTTGGATGATATAACAGTGTACTCCAAGAAGCGAAGCGACCATCTCAAAGACTTGAAACAAATCTTTCAACGATTTTTAAGGTATGGGATTTCACTTAACCCAAAGAAATATTTTTTCGCATTAAGTGAAGGAAAACTTCTAGGATTCATAGTGTCAAAATCTGGTATTCACATTGAGCCTGATAGAATCAAAGAAATTTCTTAAATATCCCTACCTCATAATAAAAATGCCATGCAATCTTTTCTTGGTCAAATCAATTTTGTGAAAATATTTGTCCCAGATTTTTCACGAATTGTTTCTCCTTTGCAAGCCATGATAAAAAAAGAATTCAAATTTCAAATGGGTTCAAGATGAGCATGAAGCATTCAACCTGATCAAACAAGCTATCATTAATGCTCCATCTTTAGCGACCCCAAATTTCTCAGAATATTTTATCTTATACACATTCGCCTCAAAGAAATCATATGCCACGATTCTAACTCAAGCAAATCAAGAGAAAGCGGAAGCTCCAATCGCATTTTTTAGCTCGAACCTACAAGGTGCTGAACTCAACTATTCAGGCGTGGAGAAACAGGCATATGCTGTTTTCAAAGCGGTCAAATATTTCAAACCTTTCTTACTTAAAACCCATACCAAGGTCATAGTACCATTTCCAGCGGTAAGAAATCTTCTAATACAGAAAGATGTGGGTGAAAAAAGAGCAAATTGGATTACTTCTTTACAAGAATACAACCTTAAGATCAAACCAGCAAGCATTGTGAGAGGTCAAGGCTTCTGCAAAATGTTGGCTGGAGCATCGCAAATTCCTGAAAATTCATCTTAAGAGGTACAAACGTATGAGGTAAGCCTACACGATACAAAATCATTATATGCTGACACCATTTATTATCTTAAGAACGGGTATGCTCCAGCACACCTGGATCACACAAAGAAAAGAGCTCTGAGATTGAAAGCTAAACAATATCAGCTCATAAATGATGTTCTGTTTAAAAGGAATTATGATTCTCTGCTTCTTAGGTGTCTTGAGAAAACTGAAGCTGAGAAGGTTTTGCAGGAACTCCACGATGGACCCGCAGGCGGACACTATGCTGGAGATGCTACTGCACATAAGATCTTATGTGTAGGATATTATTGGCCCACACTGTTCAAAGACTCACACATTTACGTGAGGAAATGCCAAGTCTGCGAAACTACTGCAGGGAGACAAAAGAAGCCGTCCATGCCACTACAACCGGTAAACATCGGGTAACCATTCAGTCAGTGGGGCTTGGACATAATAGGTGAGATCGTTCCTCACTCTTCTAAGCAGCATAGATACATCCTCACGACAACAGATTATTTTACTAAATGGGTAGAAGCAGTTCCTCTCAAGACAGCTAATTCTGAAAACATCATTGAATTCATAGATCAATTTATAATCACTAGGTTTGGATTGCCGACGGCTTTGATGTTTGATAATGCCTCGTACTTTTTTGGGAATGCAATGACTGAGTTTGCACTTAAAGAGGGTTGAAACTGAAATATTCGGCCAACTACTATCTGCAAGGAAATGGATTAGCTGAGTCAACAAATAAAAACCTAATCAGGATTATTAAAAGAACAATTGACCAGAACCAAAAGAATTGGCACAAAACGTTGGTAAATGCTTTATGGGGAGATAGAATAATGAAGAAAGCTTCAATCGACACTTCTCCCTTTAATTTAGTTTATGGGAAGGAAGGGGTTCTTCCAACTCACTTAATGATCCCCTCCTTGTCTTTAGTACAATACATCGATGAAGTATCTACTTCCTCCTTACAATTAAGAAAAATGGAAATAATTAAATTAGAAGAACAATGAGAACATTGGGTTTCCACCTTATATCTTGTGTTCTTGTGAGTGGTTGTCTTCTCCTCTGTTTTTCTGTTGCATAAATTAATGATTAACATATGTAGAATAAAGTAAATTATAAATCTGCATAGTATACGCGAGTTTCCTTATCTGTAGTCGCGTATATACGCGGGTTCATCTAACTAAAGTAGTGTATATGTTCTGACTTTGAAAAAGAAAATAATTGACCAGATAATACTGATTCACCCCCCCTCTCAGTATTATTTCCAACAATTGGTATCAGAGCTGGTCCTTCAGAAGAAGCTTGATCGCTTGAAGGAAGATCTATCATTATGAGCAACTACGAGAGAGAAGCATCGATCAGGCCACCAATTTTTGATGGGACCAACTTTGTCTATTGGAAGGTAAGAGTCACAACCTATCTTCAATCTCTTGGTACAGAAGTCTGGGATATCATAGATATAGGGTACACTTTTCCTTCAACAACTCCTATAGATCCGGCTGAAAAGAAGCAGTTTCAAACAAATGCAAAGGCTGTCAATACTCTATTAGGATGTCTATTGCAATCAGAATTTGTCAAGGTGATGCAGTACAAAACCGCAAAAGAAATATGGGACAAGATCGTTCTGAGCTATGAAGGAGATGAACAGGTAAAATGAGTAAAACTTCAAACCCTCAGAATTCAGTATGAAAATCTCGGAATGTACAATGATGAAAGTGTGGCTAACTATTTCCTACGTATAGATGAGATTGTTAATTATATGAAAAACTTGGGTGAAGAAATAAAAGATGCTGTTGTGGTTGAAAAGGTTATAAGATCTCTGTCCCCTAAGTTTGAATGAAAGGTGTCTGCAATAGAAGAAAAGGAGAATCTATAGAAAATTACCATGTCGCAGTTACACGGAATTCTAACTGCTTACGAAATGAGGAAATGAGGACCATCAAACATAAGAGAAGTTGCATTCAAGGCTTCAGGCAGAGAAGATTACTATGAGTCAGGACATATGTCAGAAGAAGAGGAAGAATCAAATTTTGTCAAGAACCTCCAACAAGGTGCTGGAAGATTCAAAGGTAAGTTACCTTTCAAATGCTTTTCTTGCGCAAGAGTCAGTCACTATGCTGCCAAGTGTCCTCATAAAGATAAGCTTGACAAAGGTAAGGAACCTGTTAGTTGGAACACGAAACATAATGTAAATAAGAAAAGCTATTACACTCATGAAGACAGTGATCGATTTTCAAATAGTGATGAAGACGAACAAAATAATAATTATAGACTTTTAATGGCTTTTGAAGATGATGATTTCATGGATGCTATAGATGAAGAAGGTCTTTATGAAGAGATTTCTAAACTCAAAATTTGCTTAGAAGAGAAAAATATGATTATTGATACTCTGCAATTTGAAGTGGCTGAAAGTGAAAAACATCATGAAAAGTTAGAGTGTGAAAATGGTGGGACTTAGAAAAGAGATTGAGAAAACTAAAGCTCTTAATCTTATATTTTTTAAAGGATCTGAAACATTAGATGAGATTATCAAAGTGCAGCGTTCTCCTCTAATCAAGATAGGTCTGGGATATAATGAAGACGCAACTCAAGCGCAGAAACCATCCACCTCCAAAAGTTATCTTGATGCGGCAAGAAGAAGTGAGTAAAGGCCCAATAGAGATCACCATGTAAATCAGGGACAATTTACCTCAAGAGTGAACAAAGACTACCAGGTAAATCAGGGGCAATCTACTTTAAGGATGAACAGAAGCTACAACCAGCCACAGGTAAAACCTTCTCAATTTGCCTCAAGAATGGATGTCAATAGAAACTACAATCACTTGGATGGTATATTTGATAATCGAAGGAGTTTCCTCAATGGCCAATGTGTCTCCTATCATAACTTTGGTCACAAAGCAGCTCAATGTGTTTCCTATAAGACAATCATGACTAGAGAAGCTCAAAAATAAAGAAATATGACTGGAATCATGAAAAGGACCTACAATAAGTTTTTTGCTCTTGAAAATTAAATAGAATGTTCCATTTGTAACAACTTCGGTCATGAAGATTCTGAATGCAGGAGCAGGTTTCGGCAGACAACTAAGAAGAAACAAGCCTCAAGTGCTAGAACAAGGAGAATGAAGGAACCACAACTAGAAAGATGTGGGATAGCCTTATATGCAGAAGGACAAGAAAATCAATGATACATCGACAGTGGATGTTTGAAAAATATGACGGGTGATAAGGAGAAGCTTCAGCCATATAGTACCTTAGAGAAAGAGAAGAAGGTCTCATTTGGAAATGACACCCCTGCACTCATAAAAGGTAAAGGTTCTGTTCAGTTGAAAAAAAAAGTCAAAGCTAGAAATATGTTTTATGTTGATGGCTTAAAACATAATCTATTGAGTGTTAGTCAGATGTGCGATCAAGGAACTGAGGTAATATTTCGATCAAATGGATGTAGTGTTCATGATCTAGATACAGGAAAAACAGTGATCAAAGGCATAAGAACTCCAAATAATTTATACATATTCAAAGAAGGTCAACATGAATGCTATCTAAGCGAGAATGATGAACACTGGCTATGGCACTGGAGATTGGGACACCTAAGCTTCTCACAAATAAGGAAAGCATGCAAATACCAGGCAGTCCGTGGTCTTCCAGACATCAGAATTCCAGACAATACAATATGCAAGTCATGTCAGTTTGGTAAGAAAACCAGAACTAACTTCCCTGAGAAGGAAGGATCAGCTAGCAGGCCACTTGAGCTTGTCCATATTGATGTATGTGGTCCGTCTAGGAAAAGGTCACCTCGGGGAGAAGAATACTTTATATTATTCATTGATGACTATTCAAGGATGGTTTGGATAGGACTTATGAAACACAAAGATGAAGCCTTCGAAAAATTCAAATCCTTCAAAGCTTTGGTTGAAAACGAATCAGATCACAAAATTAAATGCCTCAGGTCTGATAAAGGTGGGGATTTTACCTCAAATGATTTTTTCAATTTTTGTGAAGAACATGGAATAAGAAGAGAATTCTCTACAGCCAGGACTCCTCTGCAAAATGGAGTAGTGGAAGGATGAATAGAACGGTTCAACAAATGGCTTGTGCTATGCTTGATGAGTATGGAACTCCCGCAACTTTCTGGGGTGAAGTTGCATTTGCTGCCGTTGTTATTCTCAACAAAACAAATGTCCGGGTGAACAACACTCAAACCCCTCATGAGCTCTGGTATGGTGAGACTCCTTTGGTAAAATATTTCAAAATTTTTGGAAGCAAATGCTATATCAAAAATACTAATGAACATCTTGGCAAGTTTGAACCTAGAGCAGATGAAGGCATTCTCCTTGGAAAAATTGTTGAAAATATTGATGTAGTGGTTGATGAAGAAGAAAACACTCCTAGGCAGGTAAGATCTGAAGATTTCAAAGATGGTGAGGATTATCCATCAACATCAAATTAGATTCATGATGAAGAAGAAACCTATTAAGAAGAAACCGATGAGGAGCCTGAAGAACAAATAAGGATAGAAGAAAAGACTCCATCCAGGTACGTTTAGAAGAATCGTCCAGAATCTCAAATTTTTGGGAAAAAAGAGGTAGGAATACAAAAAAGAAGAACAATTGTAGAAATCTCAAGCTATTTGGCATTACTCTCCTCCATTGAACCACAAAATGTAAGAGAGGCATGCAAATATGAATGTTGGGTCAAGGCAATGGATGAAGAACTTGAGTAGATCGAAAAGAATAACACTTGGGAGCTGGTTCCTAGACCAAAAGATAAGAATGTCATAGGGACAAAATGGATCTTCAAAAACAAGTTGAATGAAAATGGGGAAGTGCTTAGAAACAAGACCAGACTTGTTTGTAAAGGGTATGCTCAACAAGAAGGAATATACTTTGAAGAAACATTTTCTCCCGTTGCTAGAGTAGAGACCATCAGATTGTTCCTTGCTCTCGCTAGCTTTCAGAAGTTCAAAGTATTTCAAATGGACATGAAATCATCCTTTCTGAATGGAGACATAGAAGAAGAAGTGTACATTGAGCAGCCAGATGGATTCATCCTTGGTAATGATCCAAATCTTGTATGTAGACTAAAGAAGGCTCTCTATGGTCTCAAACAGGCTCCAAGGGCTTGGTACTATCATCTAGACAAATACCTTCATCAATAAGGTTTCTCAAAAAGATCAGCAGATAACAATATTTATATAAAAATTGAAAATAACAAATTGCTAATACTTGTTGTGTATGTTGATGATATCATCTTTGGCAGCAATGAAGAAGCCATGAGTCAGAACTTTGCTTTGGTAATGCAGAGATAATTTGAAATGTCCTTTCTTGGAGAACTGACATATTTTCTTGGATTACAGATCCAACAAAACAAAGGCGGTATCTTTTTATCTCAAACCAAGTACCTCAAGCAGATTTTGAAGAAGTATGGCATGGAAGATTCGAAACCTGTATGTACCCCTATGGTTACAGGATGCAGTCTCAGTGCAAATGATGAATCAACAACAGTGCATCAACCAACCTATAGATCCATGATTCGAAGTCTGCTCTATTTAACAGGCACTCGACCAGACATCATGCATGTAGTGGGAATGGTTGGAAGATTTCAGGCAAATCCTAAGGAAACTCATCTTCAGGCAGTAAAGAGAATTTTCCAGTATCTTCAAGGAACTCAAAACTATGGCCTATGGTATCCTAGAGATGCATATCTCACTCTTGATGCTTATATAGATGCAGATTAAGCTGGAAGCATGGATGATAGAAAAAGCACTAGTGGTGGTGCATTCTTTATGGGTTTCAGATTAGTATCTTGGTTCATCAAGAAACAAAGTTCTATTGCCTTATCTACAACTGCAACAGAATATGTGGCTGCTGCATCTTGTTGCAACCAACTCCTTTGGATGATGCAAACCTTGCAGGATTATCAAATCACATGTACTCCACCTATCTCCATCTTATGTGATAATACAAGTGCAATCAGCATTTCAAAGAATTTAGTCATGCATTTGAAGACCAAGCACATACCTATCAAATATCATTTTCTTCGGGAACCAGTGCTGGAACAAAAATTCAAGTTGGAGTATGTTCCCTCTAAGGAACAAGTTGCTAATATACTCACCAAACCACTGCCCAGGGAAACATTTGAATACCTCAGACAGAAGCTGGGAGTAGTTGATGCTTCATCCTGCTATTGAAACTTTTATGTTTCAGAGAAAAGTTATTGTACGCGAGTTGGATGAGGAGGATCTGCGTACATACACCGGTTTATGCAGACACAGTCACATATATGGAGGTTTAAAGGATACAAGTAGGGATAGACTTTGGTTGAAGATAGTCAGATATGGGTTTGATAGAGACCATCTGGCATAGGTTCAGGGGGAGCAGATAATCTTCTAATGGTGCATTGTTGGCATTACCTTAGAAGCTTTTTGTTCAAGTTCACAACTGTTGTTGGTTTCAGGTGGAACTCATGTAGAGGAAGAACAAAAAGAGAACATGGTTGCTGATCTGAATAATGATTGACAGATGTTGCTGATAGTAGTTATTGATGACTTTCATAGTCTTGCTCTATATATTTCGTCTCTATGTCATGTATATCTTCTTTTTATCAAGGTCATGTAACGGCCTATTTTGGTTTCCCCAGTATGCCTGGGATGAATGATGTAATGTAATTGGTTGTCTCTGATGTATCCCCACTTGGTTGGATGGATGCTCCCCACTTGGTTGGGTGATGGATGTATGTATATAGTCTTTTTGTGATAAGAAGGTCATTTATGATGTGTAAGTCATGGTTCTTTTTAAAGAACATCTTTTTGCAGATCTTGCCTACAGTTAGGGGGAGCATGTTCAGCACAGCAGAGCAGAGATTTCAAAATGTACTCAGAGGGAGCACAACCCTTTGCCATTGATGACAAAGGGGGAGAATGACTTTTAGGATCTTGGGGTTGCCATCAAGTCCAAAGGGGGAGATTGTTGGCATTATTGCACAGGTTTGGCGCCATGGCACAGGGTTGTCCTTGATGGCAACTCACTCTGATGAAAGATCACATTTCAGGCTCTTAGAATGAAGGACATCATATATACGCAGGTTCACCTTAATGAAGCCGCGTATACACGTGGGTTAGAGATTACCAAGTCGTGTATGCATATGCACGCACATTCATGCACGGAAAGGTGCATACATGTGGGAGAACTTATTTTTGGTCCGTGGTATTTAGTCCTTGGTACTTGAACCTATGGTTTTAGACCATGGTATCTCATCAGAAGTGATGATCCCTAGTATTGGGTCCATGGTATTGTGAAATGAAAAACTATAAAAGAGGAAGAAGATCATGGGGCAAAGATGATTGGAATGAATGAATATCTGATATCGTGATAGATTTGGAATACTGGTGATTGGGTTATGGTGAAGATCTAGATCTGAATGAAGGAGGAACCTGAGCGCAAGAAAAAGGATAAGTTCTCTTAATGGGTCAAAATCTTAAGAATTGAATAGTGGTATCTCTATATGATTTTGATCTGTGATATGTGGCGCATGCTTGATCTATAAATTTGATAATCTTGGTTAACTAATATCTGAATGTTTAAAAGAATGAATTACCCTTTATAGATCTGTACGTAGGTTCAGTGAAGCAAAGGCATGTATACACGTAGTTTCTGCAAATGAAAAGGGCGTATACGCAGGTTGATCTTAGCACAGAAGCATATACACGCAGTTTCTGTAAGTCAAAAGTGCGTATACGCAGGTTGATCTTAACACAGAAGCGTATACACGCAGTTTCTATAAGGCAAAAGGGTGTATACGTAGGTTGATCTTTATATTGAAGCGTATGCACGTAGGTTTATGAATATTGAAGTAGCACATGTCTCTTAATTTATGTTCTAGCTGCTTCTGTTGATTTTTGCAGTGATCTGGGTTCAGAATTGGTGTGTGATTACTGTTACTATGATCTGGGTACAATTGTCAGAGAAGTATTTATTTTGATTCAGTTTTGATTTGGGAAAAGGTGATTGGTTGATGTAGAAATTCTTGATGTTTGATTGTTGTTATTTGGATCCAGTCTGAAAGTTTATGAAACGTGGTCCCTGGAAGAAAGAGAAGGTTGTAGCCTTCTGCAGGTAGCAGCCTGTGTACTAGTATCTCAACTAGTACAAGAACTAAGGGGGTTGAAGCTCCCTTCCAAGAGAAGTTGGAAAACGAGAGAGGGTTGTAGCTCTCTGCAAGTAGCAGCCTGCGTACTGGTAAAGGACTGCACCAGTACAAAATCATTGTAAAAAGAGGTTTCTAATTAAAAGAAGATAGAGATGAATTGCAGCAGGTGGTTTTCACCCACATTGGGTTTCCACCTTATATCTTGTGTTCTTGTGAGTGGTTGTCTTCTACTCTGTTTTTATGTTGCATAAATTAATGAACAACATCTGTAGAATAAACTAAATTATAAATCTGCATAGTATATGTGGGTTTCCTTATCTGTAGTTGCGTATATACGCGGGTTCATCTAACTGAAGTAGCGTATATGTTTTGAGTTTGAAAAAGAAAATAATTGACTAGTTAATACTGATTCATCCCCCCTCTCAATATTATTTCCAACAACATTTATTGCCAATGACATATTTAATGGTCCTCAAATTCCTCCACCAGTGCTCCAAGAAGTAGAAAGGCCTTCCAGTAGTCCCAAAGTAAAGAAAAGTAAGAAGGCTAAAGAGACTGCAGTTGTTGAGAAGCCAGAAGACTACAAAACATATCAGAGAGGGGCTAGAAAGTTGTTTGCAGTGGATAGGCAAGTGTTTAATCCACTTGATGTGGAAGGGGCCTTGCCTTCTTCATCAACTCATAGGAAAATGCTTGCTCCACAAACTGTGGAAGGGGCTTTGCCTTCTTCATCAACACAACATGTACAACAGGTGCAACAGGTGCATAAAGGGAAAGAAAATATGTTGGAGGAAAGCCTAAATGACGAAGAGGAAATGGAATTTGATTTGATGGAACGTGATGGACCATAAAAGCCATGCATTCATCATGGCATTGAGATATTCGACTTGGAGGCTCAAGGGGAGGCAACAAATGAAAATATAACCATAAGGGAAAAAGATGCACAAATACAAGCATTGATGGACAGCTTGGTGAGAGCTAAGTATGTCATTTCATACCTTGAGTAAGAGAACAAATAGATAAGTGACAAACAAGTCCTCATGGAGCTAGAACTTCTCAAAGCAAGGATACAAGGTGATAAAGGAAAGTTAGTAATGCAAGAAGAAGAAACCGCAACCACCTTGACTACAAAACAATGTGTTGAGAAGGAGATTGACGAGGATAGAGAAAATTGGCTTGACAGGGTCAATTTGCATTTGGAGAAGCCACTACAAAAGGCCAATAGGGACAATTGAATCATTAGGCACATGGCTCACCATAACTGGTCCCAGAACAAGATTTGCAACATAAGGCTCAAGCAAATGAAGACAAGGCCGAAACAAGCACTCAAAGGCAAAAAGGAGGGTGATAGGCTTAGGTTTCTTGTTGAAGCTTCCTTGGGTAACCCAGACACTTGATGGTGGTGTTCTCCACAATTTGGAGTAAGTTTTGAAGAATTTTTTCTTTTTAAAGAATTTTGCAAGTTTTGACTTAGTAAAATTGACTCTATGTGCCACACCACTGGCACGATGCTTTTCCTAGGGACATCTAAAGAGTAAATGGTTAGCATTTTTGGATTCACAATGATGAGTACATGCACCTTGTTCATTTTCTAAGCTTTTGGAGCACTATTGGTCAACCAAAAGGTCAAAAAACACTAAAAAAATGACCTTACTACCTTCTTTTTGAGCCATAGAAGAAGTCTTGGGAGAATC
The DNA here is from genome assembly GCA_000404065.3 of Pinus taeda. Classification (NCBI taxonomy): domain Eukaryota; kingdom Viridiplantae; phylum Streptophyta; class Pinopsida; order Pinales; family Pinaceae; genus Pinus; species Pinus taeda. The sequence continues at coordinate 14,706 of APFE031532648.1, forward strand.
ATTTTTTATGTGGTCAAATAAACTAAAAATAGGAAAATAAAGGAAGATTTTGAAAGTAGATAGGATAGGTTGTCCAATGAGCTACAGTGAACTCAATTTGGACACTAGGAAGACCTCCAAAATGGTCCTGCAAAAAGCATTGCACATAGAGCTTTGGCGCTGCGCAAAGGGCAATTTTATCTTGAAATTTTAACTTCACTGTGCCATGACTGTAATTTTGAGTTTCTTCTCATGGATGATTTTTTATTGATGTAAATGGTAACTAGGCATGTAAATATGATGGATAATAGTTACTAGAAGGTATATTCATTAGATCAAAAGTTATCTTAAGGACAAGTGAATTACTTTCCTCCTTTTTAGAGGTAAGTTGTCAGTTTGCCTAGATTCTAGTTTCTTGTTCAATTTTTTATGGATTAGTTCCTCATCCTAGGGATTCAACCCCTGAGGATGGAAGGAGGTTGAATCAATGTCTATATATTCTTATTCTTTTTCATTGTAAAAGTTCAGACTCAGTTGGATGCTTATGCTTTGAGTAGACATCATTTCGTATCAATTTTTAGCAGGAGATTAATGAAAATTTGCAGCTATTTCTTTGGGATCCATGTGGTATGTTGTTCATTTAATTTTTCTACAATGTGATCATAAGTTAAAATGTTTTTTGTACTTCATCAATCATTTCATTTATTTTAAGTGGATGTTTCAAGTTGATAGGCAAAACCCATAATATTTATGCTCTGTTTTGGGAAAATATTCACAGTCTATGTTTTCTTCAGTTTAGGAAGAATCCATGTTGCTTAGATTCTCTTTCTATCTCCTCACATGTCTTGAATCACCTCACCCATCAAGCCCTAGAGTGATGATCCTTGTGCCTACCTTGCCCCATCGAACACCCTATAATTTTGACCTAATTTCCTTGCCCTAACTGTTTGGCTCCTCCTGATCCAGCAAAACCCTTCAAAATCACATCAAACCTTCTGCTACTATACCTAGTCTAATATCATTTTCTATATCTTGTCAATTTGGCTGAGATCCTTATGGAGAGAGCCCTCTCCTAGCATTTTAGTGCTAGCTACTGGGCTAAGTGTGATTTGTGGTTACCTTGGCATTACCTTCCTCTAGCCTGAGGTTTAATCCAGGTGTTAACAATTTGTTTGATGCATGAAAAGATATGTTGTTGTGCTCCAAAAGATCTATATGACTTTTATGAATGTGGATTGAGGATCTTCCTACTAAGGAAAAAAGAAAGTTGGCTTTGATGAGATCAAGGGGATGAGTTCTATAGAACAATATGATGTTGTTGATGATTCATGCTTAGTCACAAGTTGACAATATAACATTACTTCTTAATAATGTTCATGGTGCTCCTGTGAGATGCTTATGGTACAAATCCTATATGATATATAATTATTTCTGAAGACTATCTTCATCTTACTACCTCACTATTGATGTATTTGGTCTTGGTTATAAATGTCATATATTTGATTTGATGTAAAGGTCATGTAAATACCTGATGTAATCATTGTAGAAATCATTCATGTATGGACTATTGTGGTCAACTCATGTAATCCCATAATTTTGGGCATGTGATGTAATGTTGAGTCACATATTTAACCCCACTATGTTAGGTGATCAATGCAAGCATGAGTAATTGGTGATAGGAAAGGTCATGTCTAGTTAATTCATAGAGTCATCTACTTCTTTATATATCTTTAGAAAATTCATCATGTTCTTAGGGGGAGCATGGTCAGTATTCAGTGGTCACACTCAAGATATAAAATCTACAACACTCATATCAACAAAGGGTAAGAAGTCTTCATTCAACATTAGTCAACCCTTTTCCCTTGATGTTAAAGAGGGATACAAGCTTGGTGTTTGGAGAATTCTTGGTATATATACAAATGTGTTTACAAGTATTAACTGGTGGTGGTGACAAAACACTAAAGTCGTTTCCATCATGTCGAGAGGAGGATATTGTTGGCATTATGTAACATTTGTTGTCCTTTATGGAAATATACTTAATGAAGATGTTAACATGATGGGAGTAGGATGAGTACAAATGTGACAAAGATATTAGGAAAAGAAATATCGAACAAAAATAGAGGAATGATAAAGGTAAATTTTGAGGAAGTATACACATGTTATGGGAAGAAAAGTCACATACATATGCAGGTATGTTGAAAAAAAGTCATGTACAGTTTATGCACCATGGTATTCTAAATACACTTGGTCTTTTCCATGGTATTGGCCCATAGTAATGAGTGTGGAAATATATATTTGATCCCATCCAGGAATACAATTAACATAACTAAGGGTTTGACCCATGGTATTGGCTAAGGGCTAAGATATATAAGGATATGGAGATCAAAGTGCTATTTGTGCATGATTTGGGTTATGGATGAATTTTTTGATTTGAAATAAGTGTGCGCCCAAGAATGTGATGATGGATTAAATCTTATATATTTGAAATGGCTGCATATTTAATAATTTATTTAAGGGTTACTAGATCTGTGATGATGATGTTACGATGTATGTATTTTATAGTATATGCTGAGATTTAGGTTTATTTGATGTTTCATTGTGTAGCGAAGGTATGTGTCAATAATTACATATATTTATGTAGGTTTGTTTTAGAAAAGGCACGTACATACATGGAAGTGTTTTGTAAGGGTCACATACATATGTTACAGTTTTGCTGAATGTTATGTCTCATCCACTTGATCAGTATAGTTGTGTTTTCTACTATCTATCAATGAAGTATTTCATGATGATATGGGTTTAACATTGATGGTTGAGATTTAATGATTTGTGGAATGATTATTTGAGTAGTAATGATGACGTTATTTGTATGTGGTTCAAATATTTGTGATTGGTTTTGTAAGTGATTCAATGAGTATTTTAGTATGATAGTGATTCAATTTCATGGTTCAGTGTTTTGAGATATATATGCAGGTATGCTTCATGGAAAGTGCATATATATGTGCATATTCTTAAGAAGAATAGTGTATATCTTTTGATATATGGTTGATCACAGTTTGCAGTGACATAATCTAGTTTCTATGATGAACAATATGTGGATTTGTATTATGGTGAATGGATTTACAATGATCTAACTAATTTGCTTTTTTGAGATTGATTTGGGTCTCATTTGGAAAAGTGATTAATTGATTTGATATGATGATTGGTTTTAGTTTCATTATTTGATATTGAGCATAATTGATGGTAGTGGGTCCAGTCTAAAAATTTGATGAAATGTGGCCTACATATTTGATGTTTTTGGTTCAGGTGGATGAAGTATGAAAATTATGAAATGTGGTTCATGAACATGTTGAGGGTTGGAGCCTTCAGTAAGGATGTCAAATCTTCCTTCCAATGGTAGTTGGTAAATTTGATCGGGGTGTTGGATCTCCCTTTCAATGCGTGCCAGTAAACAAGATTAGGCAGTTGGAGCTCCCTTCCATTGGGTGTTGGAGAATGAGAGAAGGTTGTAGCCTTCTGTAGATGGGTGCCTGCATGTTGGTATGAGTCTGCACCAGTACAAGATTGTAAGAAGTATTTCTTTACAATAAAAAGAAGACAAAGACGATAGTGGTGGTGGTTTTCTCCCACATTGGGTTTCCACCTAAAAATCTTGGTGTTCATGAGTGTTGAGGTGTTTCTTATGTGTGATGGTTTATTCTATTCTTACTACGCATTATTATTGTTTAATAATTCCTATTGAAGAACTGATATAGTGGTTCAAGTTAAACAAATGATGAATTAACTAAACATTAAATTAATTGGATATACACTAGTTGTTTTCATAAGAGTCACGTACATACGCAGGTTTACTTCAATATAGTTGCATAAAGAAATATGAATATGAAAAGAAAATTTTAAGTGAGTTTTAAAATATTGATTCACACACCACCCCCCCCCCCAAGTATTTTTCCCAGCAAACTCATCATCAAGCACATAAAGGTAGCTGGAGCATTAGTCAAACCAAATGGAACTACAACAAAATCATAATGCCCATACCTGGCTAGGAAATATGTTTTGTAAATGTCCTCTTCATTGATGCATATATAATGATATCCATATATTAAATCAATCTTTGAGAACACTTCTTCTCCCTTCAACTGGTCAAATAATTCATTAATCATCAGTAATGAGTACTTTTTCTTGATGGTCACCTTGTTCAAGTGCCTATAATCAATGCATAACCTAAAAGTATCATATTTCTTCTTCACCAACAAGACTGGTGCACCCCATGGTGATATAGTTGTCCTAATGTATACCTCGTTAAGTATTTCTTTCAACTGCAACTTCAACTCTACTAAATTTTGAGTGCTCATCCTATATGGTGCCTTTGATGCTCGTGTTGTCCTTGGTACCAACTCAATGAAAAAGTCCACTTGTCTGTGAGGCAGAAACTATGAGATATATGCTAGAAACACATCCTTAATGTATTGTAAAACTGGGTTCCTTCTCAGTATCTCTACATCCTCATCCTCCTTACCTTTATCACTAGAAATGTGTAGTGCAAATAACACACACCCTTTTCTGTGACTGTGTTTTTCTTGCATAACTGTCACCATCCTAACCGATGTTTCTTTATTCTTACCCTGCAAGAGTATCTCCCTTCATTTTCATCCATGAACTCAATTGATTTTCCTTCTAATTATCTAGTGATGCATGGATACGAGGAATTCTTTGGCCAAAATCCGCAATAATTTAAGCCTCCTGTGCACCATATATCTAAGGACTACCACCCTGATTCTGTGAAAAAACCCTCTTAAGATGCTCTTTACCACATGTCCAACACTCTAACCATCCTGTACGATCACTTCTATTTTTTTGTTGTGTCCCATGTCCTAGTGTAGCTATATCAAAATTTTTATGTGGTGCAACATTCTCTTTTTCTTCTACATTTTGAGTCCTTGATCTTTTTTTATGCCATTTACCTTTAATTTTATATTTACCCTTTCCATCCTTCTTGAAATTTTATTTTATTCTTTGATTGTTTATATCAATGCTTTAGTTTCCCAATAACATCCTCAAGTAATTGAGGTTCATCATACTCAATCTGATCTCTAATTATAATGGAAATCCATAGACAAATATCAAAACTTTAGCCTTTCCATATTAAGATATGGTACATACCTCAATATCTCCAAGAACTTGGTCATATACTCCTCATCTATCATTGATCCCATTTTTATCTCATAGAATTCCTTGGCTTTGTTGTTGTAGTACCTTTCCAACAAGTACTTCTTTTATAAGAGTCTATTAAATTGATGCCAACTCAACTCCTTTTTCCTGATGTTACATCTTCCCACAAAATATTCACTTTCCCTTTGAGGCTAAAGATAACTATTTTGGCCCTCATATTCTCCATATACTCATGCAGTTAAAAGAAATTATTCATGCCGAGTAACCAAGCCTCTACATCCTTATGATTATTTAACTTTCCATCGATATTAGGTGGATTCTCTTTCGTAAACTCATCTGGAAGGTATCCCCTATCACTCCTCGTGTAAGGGTGATAATCATGATGATCATTGTGCATGTCAAAACCAAAAATAGAATAGTACATGTGTCCATCCCCTCTCCTATCTGAAGTATCAAAGAATCTACCATCTCTTATCATGTCATCTCTATCTGACTTGTAACCACAGTGGGACCTACTTCCATATGCCCCATTGGTCCCATACTTATTTCCATATTTGATCTGGAGTTGTCCATGTCCCTGTAATTCTAACAAACATTGAATGATTACTGCATTTACTTCTTCTTGTTTCTCATGTGCCTGCCTGATTCTATCATTATCTACTTTACAACTCTCTATTTCTTCCTTCAAACTCCTCAATGTGTCTGCTAATTCGGAATAGTTCCCAACACCACATTTCTCATCTGATTCATAGGGAGAATATTTGTAGTCTACCATCTTTCTAGTCATCTTAATCTCTTCTTGCAAGGCATACTATGTGAGATGCACCAAATCATAAAAAATCAACGTACCTTAATATAAATCGAGGAGGATATTTCATTTGTAAGACCAACCATAATAGCACAATACATATATAAACATAATCATATCAACATTTGATCATCATCTGAACCATTATCTAGTCATCAATGCATGACCATAGCCCCCACACATCATGACCTCATGCATGGAAACTATAACCATATCACTGTATGCATAACAACATATGTATGACAAATACACATACATATTACATAGAAACATCGAAATGCATATCTAGTGCATAACTGACATAAACTTATCATAAACACATCCTACAACAATGCCATTAACTTTTCACATGGCAACACCACTACAACTGTAACCAACACCATGCATATATAGCTAGTACATAGACCACAAACATGAGAACAAATATGAAAATAGCATGAATTCTTGAACACCACATTTCTGATATAGTCCAAGGGGTGAACTATTCTTTGATACCACTCTATAACACCCTCCTCCCACATCTACCTAAGTAACTGACCCATAGGGGTAAACATGTGATGAGTGGATACTATGATCTGATTCAAACTCCTAGGTTACCTTAAGGAAGTAGAACCAAAAAAATACATCCAAATTGAGAATCCACACATCCTACATAATATCCAAGGGTTACCCCTCCTTTCTAAGTGAGAAACGCCTGAGGAAACTTAGTATTTCAAGAACCTTAAGCCCCAATCACCCCCTTGGAAATCCCTCCAAGCGACTGAGGGTCCTAGCCACTCCCATTAGTCTACCTGAGTGTGACTATAGCCTTTTCCTGCTAGTGTTATGCCATAGACAATGATATTTAAGGCTAAATTCCAAGGCTTGGACCCAGCCACTGCCCAAAACTTCATGGGATTTATAGAAATGAAAAGAAACATGTAGACAATGATGCCAATGAAAATTCTTGAACAAAGACTTGACTAGACCCCTACTAGCCATGAAAGGAATTTCATCAAACCTGTCACAAATATGTAGTTTACATGTCATAATAACATATCTAAGCATAGAGGTGTTATAATTATCTGAGAATCACTAAGAAGCATTGATGTCTTATCACACTAGTTGCATTAACATCTATTGGGTAATAGATTCATTGTTCAATCATATATAATTCAAAACATGATGGGAATCGTATATTTTCATTGTCATAAATCATATTCATAACTATCATATAAATAAGATAAATAATAAGGATACAACAATCATAAATGCCAAATATAATCCATTACTTTTCCATAGAAAATACCAAGGAAAGGAAGTCTTATTAATGAATGCAAAATCCAACCCAGTATGGGACCACCATGTTCCACTCGACCATATTTTGGCTAAGCGAAATCTCTCTTCAGTAAATCATCCCCCATACCATATTGCAAGCATGAATGTGGGAATCAAACCAAAAGAACCAATCGGGGAGGCCTGAGGCTAAACCACCTCACCCTCATCAATAGAATCGGGCTTTACTGCAATCCTCACTAGATCACTAGGCCATAAACTATCATGAATGTGACCATATTTCTCCAAGTATCCGGTGAGGCATTTTCTTATATCCTTGTCTCTAGGATTTACCACAATCCAAAGTCCTATCAAGGTATCATTATGCCATAATTGATACACCACCCTCTAAAATTTACCATATATCCCACCATTCACCTGTAAGGATTCCTATGATTGATGAAGGGAAACCACCTCTAATCTTTACCACATATCCCACCATTCACGGGTTAAGGATTCCTAGGCCAACTGAGGCAGACAATACGGTACAGGGGTCACTAGGCCAGTGGATTTGTTACAATCCATAGAATGGTTTAGGGGTCACTAGGCCATATGTTCTTTGATTTAGATATCCACCTCACTCAGTTTCAAATCT
>APFE031532648.1:35702-99617 GCA_000404065.3 Pinus taeda
TTCAAAATTTTTGGAAGCAAATGCTATATCAAAAATACTAATGAACATCTTGGCAAGTTTGAACCTAGAGCAAATGAAGGCATTCTCCTTGGAAAAATTGTTGAAAATATTGATGTAGTGGTTGATGAAGAAGAAAACACTCCTAGGCAGGTAAGATCTAAAGATTTCGAAGATGGTGAGGATTATCCATCAACATCAAATTAGATTCATGATGAACAAGAAACCTATGAAGAAGAAACCGATGAGGAGCCTGAAGAACAAATAAGGATAGAAGAAAATACTCCATCCAGGTACGTTTAGAAGAATCGTCCAGAATCTCAAATTTTTGGGAAAAAAGAGGTAGGAATACAAAAAATAAGAACAATTGAAGAAATCTCAAGCTATTTGGCATTACTCTCCTCCACTGAACCACAAAATGTAAGAGAGGCATGCAAAGATGAATGTTGGGTCAAGGAAATGGATGAAGAACTTGAGTAGATCTAAAAGAATAACACTTGGGAGCTGGTTCCTAGACCAAAAGATAAGAATGTCATAGGGACAAAATGGATCTTCAAAAACAAGTTGGATGAAAATGGGGAAGTGATTAGAAACAAGACCAGACTTGTTTGTAAAGGGTACGCTCAACAAGAAGGAATATACTTTGAAGAAACTTTTGCTCCCGTTGCTAGAGTAGAGACCATCAGAATGTTCCTTGCTCTCGCTAGCTTTCAGAAGTTCAAAGTATTTCAAATGGACATGAAATCATCCTTTCTGAATGGAGACATAGAAGAAGAAGTGTACATTGAGCAGCGAGATGGATTCATCCTTGGTAATGATCCAAATCTTGTATGCAGACTAAAGAAGGCTCTCTATGGTCTCAAACAGGCTTCAAGGGCTTGGTACTATCATCTAGACAAATACCTTCATCAACAAGGTTTCTCAAAAGGATCAGCAGATAAAAATCTTTATATAAAAATTGAAAATAAAAAATTGCTAATACTTGTTGTGTATGTTGATGATATCATCTTTGGCAGCAATGAAGAAGCCATGAGTCAGAACTTTGCTTTGGTAATGCAGAGATAATTTGAAATGTCCTTGCTTGGAGAACTGACATATTTTCTTGGATTACAAATCCAACAAAACGAAGGCAGTATCTTTTTATCTCAAACCAAGTACCTCAAGCAGATTTTGAAGAAGTATGGCATGAAAGATTCGAAACCTGTATGTACCCCTATGGTTACAGGATGCAGTATCAGTGCAAATGATGAATCAACAACAGTGCATCAACCAACCTATAGATCCATGATTCGAAGTCTTCTCTATTTAATAGGCACCCGACCAGACATCATGCATGAAGTGGGAATGGTTGGAATATTTTAGGCAAATCCTAAGGAAACTCATCTTCAGGCAGTAAAGAGAATTTTCAAGTATCTTCAAGGAACTCAAAACTATGGCCTATGGTATCCTAGAGATGCAGATCTCACTCTTGATGCTTATATAGATGCAGATTAAGCTGGAAGCATGGATGACAGAAAAAGCACTAGTGGTGGTGCATTCTTTATGGGTTCCAGATTAGTATCTTGGTTCATCAAGAAACAAAGTTCTATTGCCTTATCTACAGCTGCAACAGAATATGTGGCTGCTGCATCTTGTTGCAACCAACTCCTTTGGATGATGCAAACATTGCAAGATTATCAAATCACATGTACTCCACCTATCTCCATCTTATGTGATAATACAAGTGCAATCAGCATTTCAAAGAATTTAGTCATGCATTCGAAGACCAAGCACTTACCTATCAAATATCATTTTCTTCGGGAACCAGTGCTGGAACAAAAATTCAAGTTGGAGTATGTTCCCTCTAAGGAACAAGTTTCTAATATACTCACCAAACCACTGCCCAGGGAAACATTTGAATACCTCAGACAGAAGCTGGGAGTAGTTGATGCTTCATCCTGCTATTGAAACTTTTATGTTTCAGAGAAAAGTTATTGTACGCGAGTTGGATGAGGAGGATCCGCGTACATACGCTGGTTTATGCAGATACAGTCACATATATGGAGGTTTAAAGGATACCAGTAGGGATAGACTTTGGTTGAAGATAGTCTGATATGGGTTTGACAGAGACCATCTGGCATAGGTTCAGGGGGAGCAGATAATCTTCTAATGGTGCATTGTTGGCATTACCTTAGAAGATTTTTGTTCAAGTTCACAACTGTTGTTGGTTTTAGGTGGAACTCATGTAGAGGAAGAACAAAAAGAGAACATGGTTGCTGATCTGAATAATGATTGACAGATGCTGCTGATAGTAGTTATTGATGACTTTCATAGTCTTGCTCTATATATTTCGTCTCTATGTCATGTATATCTTCTTTTTATCAAGGTCATGTAACGGCCTATTTTGGTTCCCCCACTATGCCTGGGATGAATGATGTAATGTAATTGGTTGTCTCTGATGTATCCCCACTTGGTTGGATGGATGATCCCCACATGGTTGGGTGATGGATGTATGTATATAGTCTTTTTGTGATAAGAAGGTCATTTATGATGTGTAAGTCATGGTTCTTTTTAAAGAACATCTTTTTGCAGATCTTGCCTACACTTAGGGGGAGCATGTTCAGCACAGCAAAGCAGATATTTCAACATGTACTCAGAGGGAGCACAACCCTTTGCCCTTGATGACAAAAGGGGAGAATGACTTTTAGGATCTTGGGGTTGCCATCAAGTCCAAAGGGGGAGATTGTTGGCATTATTGCACAGGTTTGGCGCCATGGCACAGGGTTGTCCTTGATGGCAACTCACTCTGATGATATATCACATTTCAGGCTCTTAGAATGAAGGACATCACATATACGTAGGTTCACCTTAATGAAGCCGCGTATACACGTGGGTTAGACATTACCAAGTCGTGTATGCATATGCACGCACATTCATGCATGGAAAGGTGTGTACATGTGGGAGAACTTATTTTTGGTTCGTGGTATTTAGTCCTTGGTACTTGAACCTATGGTTTTAGACCATGGTATCTCATCAGAAGTGATGATCACTAGTATTGGGTCCATGGTATTGTGAAATGCAAAACTATAAAAGAGGAAGAAGATCATGGGGCAAAGATGATTGGAATGAATGGATATCTGATATCGTGATAGATCTGGAATACTGGTTATTGGGTTATGGTACAGATCTAGATCTGAATGAAGGAGGAACCTGAGCGCAAGAAAAAGGATAAGTTCTCTTAATGGGTCAAAATCTTAAGAATTGAATAGTGGTATCTCTATATGATTTTGATCTGTGATATGTGGTGCACGCTTGATCTATAAATCTGATAATCTTGGTTAACTAATATCTGAATGTTTAAAAGAATGAATTACCCTTTATAGATCTGTACGTAGGTTCAGTGAAGCAAAGGCATGTATACACGTAGTTTCTGCAAATGAAAAGGGCATATACGCAGGTTGATCTTAGCACAGAAGCGTATACACGCAGTTTCTGTAAGTCAAAAGTGCGTATACGCAGGTTGATCTTAACACAGAAGCGTATAGACGCAGTTTCTATAAGGCAAAAGGGTGTATATGTAGGTTGATCTTTATATTGAAGCATATGCACGTAGGTTTATGAATATTGAAGTAGCACACGTCTCTTAATTTATGTTCTAGCTGCTTCTGTTGATTTTTGCAGTGATCTAGGTTCAGAATTGGTGTGTGATTACTGTTACTATGATCTGGGTACAATTGTCAGAGAAGTATTTATTTTGATTCAGTTTTGATTGGTGAAAAGGTGATTGGTTGATGTAGAAATTCTTGATGTTTGATTGATGTTATTTGGATCCAGTCTGAAAGTTTATGAAACGTGGTCCCTGGAAGAAAGAGAAGGTTGTAGCCTTCTGCAGGTAGCAGCCTGTGTACTAGTATCTCAACTAGTACAAGAACTAAGGGGGTTGAAGCTCCCTTCCAAGAGAAGTTGGAAAACGAGAGAGGGTTGTAGCTCTCTGCAAGTAGCAGCCTGCGTACTGGTAAAGGACTGCACCAGTACAGAATCATTGTAAAAAGAGGTTTCTAATTAAAAGAAGATAGAGACGAATTGCAGCAGGTGGTTTTCACCCACATTGGGTTTCCACCTTATATCTTGTGTTCTTGTGAGTGGTTGTCTTCTGCTCTGTTTTTATGTTGCATAAATTAATGAACAACATCTGTAGAATAAAGTAAATTATAAATCTGCATAGTATATGTGGGTTTCCTTATCTGTAGTTGCGTATATACGCGGGTTCATCTAAATGAAGTAGCGTATATGTTTTGAGTTTGAAAAAGAAAATAATTGACTAGTTAATACTGATTCATCCCCCCTCTCAATATTATTTCCAACAACATTTATTGCCAATGACATATTTAATGGTCCTCAAATTCCTCCACCGGTGCCCCAAGAAGTAGAAAGGCCTTCCAGTAGTCCCAAAGTAAAGAAAAGTAAGAAGGCTAAAGAGACTACAGATGTTGAGAAGCCAGAAGACTACAAAACATATTAGAGAGGGGCTAGAAAGTTGTTTGCAGTGGATAGGCAAGTGTTTACTCCGCTTGATGTGGAAGGGGCCTTGCCTTCTTCATCAGCTCATAGGAAAATGCTTGCTCCACAAACTGTGGAAGGGGCTTTGCCTTCTTCATCAACACAACATGTACAACAGGTGCATAAAGGGAAAGAAAAGATGTTGGAGGAAAGCCTAAATGACGAAGAGGAAATGGAATTTGATTTGATGGAATGTGATGGACCATAAAAGCCACGCATTCATCATGGCATTGAGATATTCGACTTGGAGGCTCAAGGGGAGGCAACAAATGAAAATATAACCATAAGGGAAAAAGATGCACAAATACAAGCACTGATGGACAGCTTGGTGAGAGCTAAGTATGTCATTTCATACCTTGAGTAAGAGAACAAATAGATAAGTGACAAACAAGTCCTCATGGAGCTATAACTTCTCAAAGCAAGGATACAAGGTGATAAAGGCAAGTTAGTAATGCAAGAAGAAGAAACCCCAACCACCTTGACTACAAAACAATGTGTTGAGAAGGAGATTGAGGAGGATAGAGAAAATTGGCTTGACAGGGTCAATTTGCATTTGGAGAAGCCACTACAAAAGGCCAATAGGGACAATTGAATCATTAGGTGCACGACTCACCATAACTGGTCCCAGAACAAGATTTGCAACATAAGGCTCAAGCAAATGAAGACAAGGCCGAAACAAGCACTCAAAGGAAAAAAGGAGGGTGATAGGCTTAGGTTTCTTGTTGAAGCTTCCTTGGATAACCCAGACACTTGATGGTGGTGTTCTCCACAATTTGGTGTAAGTTTTGAAGAATTTTTTCTTTTTAAAGAATTTTGCAAGTTTTGACTTAGTAAAATTGACTCTATGTGCCGCACCACTGGCACGATGCTTTTCCTAGGGACATCTACAGAGTAAATGGTTAGCATTTTTGGATTCACAATGATGAGTACATGCACCTTGTTCATTTTCTAAGCTTTTGGAGCACTATTGGTCAACCAAAAGGTCAAAAAACTCTCAAAAAATGACCTTACTACCTTCTTTTTGAGCCATAGAAGAAGTCTTGGGAGAATCATTTTTTATGTGGTCAAATAAACTAAAAATAGGAAAATAAAGGAAGATTTTGAAAGTAGATAGGATAGGTTGTCCAATGAGGTACTGTGAACTCAATTTGGACACTAGGAAGACCTCCAAAATGGTCCTGCAAAAAGCATTGCACATAGAGCTTTGGCGCTGCGCAAAGGGCAATTTTATCTTGAAATTTTAACTTCACTGTGCCATGACTGTAATTTTGAGTTTCTTCTCATGGATGATTTTTTATTGATGTAAATGGTAACTAGGCATGTAAATATGATGGATAATAGTTACTAGAAGGTATATTCATTAGATCAAAAGTTATCTTAAGGACAAGTGAATTACTTTCCTCCTTTTTAGAGGTAAGTTGTCAGTTTGCCTAGATTCTAGTTTCTTGTTCAATTTTTTATGGATTAGTTCCTCATCCTAGGGATTCGACCCCTGAGGATGGAAGGAGGTTGAATCAATGTCTATATATTCTTATTCTTTTTCATTGTAAAGGTTCAGACTCAGTTGGATGCTTATGCTTTGACTAGACATCATTTCATATCAATTTTTAGTAGGAGATTAATGAAAATTTGCAGCTATTTCTTTGGGATCCATGTGGTATGTTGTTCATTTCATTTTTCTACATTGTGATCATAAGTTAAATTTTTTTTTTGTACTTCATCAATCATTTCATTGATTTTAAGTGGATGTTTCAAGTTGATAGGCAAAACCCATAATATTTATGCTCTGTTTTGGGAAAATATTCACAGACTATGTTTTCTTGAGTTTAGGAAGAATCCATGTTGCTTAGATTCTCTTTCTATCTCCTCACATGTCTTGAATCACCTCACCCATCAAGCCCTAGAGTGATGATCCTTGTGCCTACCTTGCCCCATCGAACACCTTGTAATTTTGACCTAATTTCCTTGCCCTAACTTTTTGGCTCCTCTTGATCCAGCAAAACCCTTCAAAATCACATCAAACCTTCTGCTACTATACCTAGTCTAATATCATTTTCTATATCTTGTCAATTTGGCTGAGATCCTTCTGGAGAGAGCCCTCTCCTGGCATTTTAGGGCTAGCTACTGGGCTAAGTGTGATTTGTGGTTACCCTGGCATTACCTTCCTTTAGCCTGAGGTTTAATCCAGGTGTTAACAATTTGTTTGATGCATGAAAAGATATGTTGTTGTGCTCCAAAAGATCTATATGAATTTTATGAATGTGGATTGAGGATCTTCCTACTAAGGAAAAAAGAAAGTTGACTTTGATGAGATCAAGGGGATGAGTTCTATAGAACAATATGATGTTGTTGATGATTCATGCTTAGTCACAAGTTGACGATATAACATTACTTCTTAATAATGTTCATGGTGCTCCTGTGAGATGCTTATGGTACAAATCCTATATGATATATAATTATTTTTGAAGACTATCTTCATCTTACTACCTCACTATTGATGTATTTGGTCTTGGTTATAAATGTCATATATTTGATTTGATGTAAAGGTCATGTAAATACCTGATGTAATCATTGTAGAAATCATTCATGTATGGACTACTGTGGTCAACTCATGTAATCCCATAATTTTGGGCATGTGATGTAATGTTGAGTCACATATTTAACCCCACTATGTTAGGTGATCAATGCAAGCATGAGTAATTGGTGATAGGAAAGGTCATGTCTAGTTAATTCATAGAGTCATCTACTTCTTTATATATCTTTACAAAATTCATCATGTTCTTAGGGGGAGCATGGTCAGTATTCAGTGGTCACACTCAAGATATAAAATCTACAACACTCATATCAACAAAGGGTAAGAAGTCTTCATTCAACATTAGTCAACCCTTTTCCCTTGATGTTAAAGAGGGATACAAGCTTGGTGTTTGGAGAATTCTTGGTATATATACAAATGTGTTTACAAGTATTAACTGGTGGTGGTGACAAAACACTAAAGTCGTTTCCATCATGTCGAGAGGAGGATATTGTTGGCATTATGTAACATTTGTTGTCCTTTATGGAAATATACTTAATGAAGATGTTAACATGATGGGAGTAGGATGAGTACAAATGTGACAAAGATATTAGGAAAAGAAATATCGAACAAAAATAGAGGAATGATAAAGGTAAATTTTGAGGAAGTATACACATGTTATGGGAAGAAAAGCCACATACATATGCAGGTATGTTGAAAAAAAGTCATGTACAGTTTATGCACCATGGTATTCTAAATACACTTGGTCTTTTCCATGGTATTGGCCCATAGTAATGAGTGTGGAAATAGATATTTGATCCCATCCAGGAATACCATTAACATAACTAAGGGTTTGACCCATGGTATTGGCTAAGGGCTAAGATATATAAGGATATGGAGATCAAAGTGCTATTTGTGCATGATTTGGGTTATGGATGAATTTTTTGATTTGAAATAAGTGTGCGCCCGAGAATGTGATGATGGATTAAATCTTATATATTTGAAATGGTTGCATATTTAATAATTTATTTAAGGGTTACTAGATCTGTGATGATGATGTTACGATGTATGTATTTTATAGTATATGCTGAGAATTAGGTTTAGTTGATGTTTCATTGTGTAGTGAAGGTATGTGTCAATAATTACATATATTTATGTAGGTTTGTTTTAGAAAAGGCACGTACATATATGGAAGTGTTTTGTAAGGGTCACATACATATGTTACAGTTTTGCTGAATGTTATGTCTCATCCACTTGATCAGTCTAGTTGTGTTTTCTACTATCTATCAATGAAGTATTTCATGATGATATGGGTTTAACATTGATGGTTGAGATTGAATGATTTGTGGAATGATTATTTGAGTAGTAATGATGACGTTATTTGTATGTGGCTCAAATATCTGTGACTGGTTTTGTAAGTGATTCAATGAGTATTTCAGTATGATAGTGATTCAATTTCATGGTTCAGTGTTTTGAGATATATATGCAGGTATGCTTCATGGAAAGTGCATATATATGTGCATATTCTTAAGAAGAATAGTGTATATATTTTGATATATGGTTGATCACAGTTTGCAGTGACATAATATAGTTTCTATGATGAACAATATGTGGATTTGTATTATGGTGAATGGATTTACAATGATCTAACTAATTTGCTTTTTTGAGATTGATTTGGGTCTCATTTGGAAAAGTGATTAATTGATTTGATATGATGATTGGTTTTAGTTTCATTATTTGATATTGAGCATAATTGATGGTAGTGGGTCCAGTCTAAAAATTTGATGAAATGTGGCCTACATATTTGATGTTTTTGGTTCAGGTGGATAAAGTATGAAAATTATGAAATGTGGTTCATGAACATGTTGAGGGTTGGAGCCTTCAGTAAGGAAGTCAAATCTTCCTTCCAATGGTAGTTGGTAAATTTGATCGGGGGGTTGGATCTCCCTTTCAATGCATGCCAGTAAACAAGATTAGGCAGTTGGAGCTCCCTTCCATTGGGTGTTGGAGAATGAGAGAAGGTTGTAGCCTTCTGTAGATGGGTGCCTGCATGTTGGTATGAGTCTGCACCAGTACAAGATTGTAAGAAGTATTTCTTTACAATAAAAAGAAGACAAAGACAATAGTGGTGGTGGTTTTCTCCCACATTGGGTTTCCACCTAAAAATCTTGGTGTTCATGAGTGTTGAGGTGTTTCTTATGTGTGATGGTTTATTGTATTCTTACTACGCATTATTATTGTTTAATAATTCCTATTGAAGAACTGATATAGTGGTTCAAGTTAAACAAATGATGAATTAACTAAAAATTAAATTAATTGGATATACACTAGTTGTTTTCATAAGAGTCACGTACATACGCAGGTTTACTTCAATATAGTTGCATACAGAAATATGAATATGAAAAGAAAATTTTAAGTGAGTTTTAAAATATTGATTCACACACCACCCCCCCCCCCAAATATTTTTCCCAGCAAACTCATCATCAAGCACATAAAGGTAGCTGGAGCATTAGCCAAACCAAATGGAACTACAACAAAATCATAATGCCCATACCTGACTAGGAAATATGTATTGTAAATGTCCTCTTCATTGATGCATATATAATGATATCCATATCTTAAATCAATCTTTGAGAACACTTCTTCTCCCTTCAACTGGTCAAATAATTCATTAATCATCAGTAATGAGTACTTTTTCTTGATGGTCACCTTGTTCAAGTGCCTATAATCAATGCATAACCTAAAAGTATCATATTTCTTCTTCACCAACAAGACTAGTGCACCCCATGGTGATATAGTTGGCCTAATGTATACCTCGCTAAGTATTTCTTTCAACTGCAACTTCAACTCTACTAAATTCTGAGTGCTCATCCTATATGGTGCCTTTGATGCTCATGTTGTCCTTGGTACCAACTCAATGAAAAAGTCCACTTGTCTGTGAGGCAGAAACTATGAGATATATGTTAGAAACACATCCTTAATGTATTGTAAAACTGGGTTCCTTCTCAGTATCTCTACATCCTCATCCTCCTTACCTTTATCACTAGAAATGTGTAGTGCAAATAACACACACCCTTTTTTTTGACTGTGTTTTTCTTGCATAACTGTCACCATCCTAACTGTTGTTTCTTTATTCTTACCCTGCAAGAGTATCTCCCTTCATTGTCATCCAAGAACTCAATTGATTTGTCATAATAGTCCACTTTGGTCTTATGAAGATATAGCCAGTCCATAACCAAAAGCATATTATATGAACCCAATGGTAAAATGTTCAAATGTGCTAAAGTAGGCATACTGTTCAACTGAAATGAACAAGATCTTACCCAATGATATACTCTCTTCTTGGTAGCTATAGCAAACTAAACTAAATAAGATTCTACGTGTATGTATTTATTCAAACCACACTTATCCACCAATTTAGGGTTAACATAAATATACTTATATCAAGGATCAACCAAAATGGAAACTACTTGATCATAATTATTATCATCCATATCAAAGATAGATGCTTGATGATTTTCCTTCTAATTATCTAATGCTGCATGGATACGAGGAATTCTTTGGCCAAAATCCGCAATAATTTAAGCCTCCTGTGCACCATATATCTAAGGACTACCACCCTGATTCTATGAAAAAACCCTCTTAAGATGCTCTTTACCACATGTGCAACACTCTAACCATCCTGTACGATCACTTCTATTTTTTTGTTGTGTCCCATGTCCTAGTGTAGCTATATCAAAATTTTTATGCGGTGCAACATTCTCTTTTTCTTCTACATTTTGAGTCCTTGATCTTTTTTTATGCCATTTACCTTTAATTTTATATTTACCCTTTCCATCCTTCTTGAAATTTTATTTAATTCTTTGATTGTTTATATCAATGCTTTAGTTTCCCAATAACATCCTCAAGTAATTGAGGTTCATCATACTCAATCTGATCTCTAATTATAATGGAAATCCATAGACAAATATCAAAACTTTAGCCTTTCCATATTAAGATATGGTACATACCTCAATATCTCCAAGAACTTGGTCATATACTCCTCATCTATCATTGATCCCATTTTTATCTCATAGAATTCCTTGGCTTTGTTGTTGTAGTACCTTTCCAACAAGTACTTCTTTTATAAGAGTCTATTAAATTGATGCCAACTCAACTCCTTTGTCCTGATGTTACATCTTCCCACAAAATATTCACTTTCCCTTTGAGGCTAAAGATAACTATTTTGGCCCTCATATTCTCCATATACTCATGCAGTTAAAAGAAATTATTCATGCCAAGTAACCAAGCCTCTACATCCTTATGATTATTTAACTTTCCATCGATATTAGGTGGCTTCTCTTTCGTAAACTCATCTGGCAGGTATCCCCTATCACTCCTCGTGTAAGGGTGATAATCATGATGATCATTGTGCATGTCAAAACCAAAAATAGAATAGTACATGTGTCCAACCCCTCTCCTATCTGAAGTATCAAAGATTCTACCATCTCTTATCATGTCATCTCTATCTGACTTGTAATCACTGTGGGACCTACTTCCATATGCCCCATTGGTCCCATACTTATTTCCATATTTGATCTGGAGTTGTCCATGTCCCTGCAATTCTAACAAACATTGAATGATTACTGCATTTACTTCTTCTTGTTTCTCATGTGCCTGCTTGATTCTATCATTATCTACTTTACAACTCTCTATTTCTTCCTTCAAACTCCTCAATGTGTCTGCTAATTCGGAATAGTTACCAACACCACATTTCTCATCTGATTCATAGGGAGAATATTTGTAGTCTACCATCTTTCTAGTCATCTTAATCTCTTCTCGCAAGGCATACTATGTGAGATGCACCAAATCATAAAAAATCAACGTACCTTAATATAAATCGAGGAGGATATTTCATTTGTAAGACCAACCATAATAGCACAATACATATATAAACATAATCATATCAACATTTGATCATCATTTGAACCATTATCTAGTAATCAATGCATGACCATAGCCACCACACATCATGACATCATGCATGGAAACTATAACCATATCACTGTATGCATAACAACATATGTATGAAAAATACACATACATATTACATAGAAACATCGAAATGCATATCTATCATAACTGACATAAACTTATCATAAACACATCCTACGACAATGCCATTAGCTTTTCACATGGCAACACCACTACAACTGTAACCAACACCATGCATATATAGCTAGTACATAGACCACAAACATGAGAACAAATATGAAACTAGCATGAATGCTTGAACACCACATTTCTGATATAGTCCAAGGGGTGAACTATTCTTTGATACCACTCTATAACACCCTCCTCCCACATCTACCTAAGTAACTGACCCATAGGGGTAAACATGTGATGAGTGGATACTATGATCTGATTCAAACTCCTAGGTTACCTTAAGGAAGTAGAACCAAAAAAATACATCCAAATTGAGAATCCACACATCCTACATAATATCCAAGGGTTACCCCTCCTTTCTAAGTGAGAAACGCCTGAGGAAACTTAGTAGTTCAAGAACCTTAAGCCCCAATCACCCCCTTGGAAATCCCTCCAAGTGACTGAGGGTCCTAGCCACTTCCATTAGTCTACCTGAGTGTGACTATAGCCTTTTCCTGCTAGTGTTATGCCATAGACAATGATATTTAAGGCTAAATTCCAAGGCTTGGACCTAGCCACTGCCCAAAAATTCAGGATTTATAGAAATGAAAATAAACATGTAGACATTGATGCCAATGAAAATTATTGAACAAAGACTTGACTAGACCCCTACTAGCCATGAAAGGAATTTCATCAAACCTATCACAAATATGTAGTTTACATGTCATAATAACATATCTAAGCATAGAGGTGTTATAATTATCTGAGAATCACTAAGAAGCATTGATGTCTTATCACACTAGTTGCATTAACATCTATTGGGTAATAGATTCATTGTTCAATCATATATAATTCAAAACATGATGGGAATCGTATATTTTCATTGTCATAAATCATATTCATAACTATCATATAAATAAGATAAATAATAAGGATACAACAATCATAAATGCCACATATAATCCATTACTTTTCCATAGAAAATACCAAGGAAAGGAACTCTTATTAATGAATGCAAAATCCAACCCAGTATGGGACCACCATGTTCCACTCGACCATATTTTGGCTAAGCGAAATCTCTCTTCAGTAAATCATCCCCCATGCCATATTGCAAGCATGAATGTGGGAATCAAACCAAAAGAACCAATCGGGGAGGCCTGAGGCTAAACCACCTCACCCTCATCAATAGAATCGGGCTTTACTGCAATCCTCACTAGATCACTAGGCCATAAACTATCATGAATGCGACCATATTTCTCCAAGTATCCGGTGAGGCATTTTCTTATATCCTTGTCTCTAGGATTTACCACAATCCAAAGTCCTATCAAGGTATCATTATGCCATAATTGATACACCACCCTCTAAAATTTACCGTATATCCCACCATTCACCTGTAAGGATTCCTATGATTGATGAAGGGAAACCACCTCTAATCTTTACCACATATCCCACCATTCACTAGTTAAGGATTCCTAGGCCAACTGAGGCAGACAATACCTAGGTTTATTGCAACCCACAATGCGGTACAGGGGTCACTAGGCCAGTGGATTTGTTACAATCCATAGAATGGTTTAGGGGTCACTAGGCCATATGTTCTTTCATTTAGATATCCACCTCACTCAGTTTCAAATCTGTCCAACAATTCAACTCAACCTAACCATCATAACCCCATCACACCATGGATATTCGGAAATGGAAAGGTAAGGATGAAGAAAACTATCACACCTGTAAAAAACCATGCCCATGACAACAGTAAAACTAAGAACACACATGCATAACCATGCATGTCAAATATAGAAAGGAAATCACACATGCATAACTATGCATGTCAAATATAGAAAGGAAATCACACATGCATAACCATGCATGTCAAATCTAGAAAGGAAATCACACATGCAAATCAATCCCTACAAGTAAATCTAGTGTAGCTGCTTGATCCTACTTTGTCTTGCTTGATATTTTGCTTCCTCTTTACCTTCTTTTCCTTTCTTGATGCAATGCTGAAGTGCTCAAAGAAAATGCTAAGTGTCCAAGAGTGTTTGTGTGAGAGAATAGAGAGATAATTCCAAAACTAAACTGACCAAAAGCCATGAAATGATCCTCAAAAGCCTTTTTGTTAATGTGGCCTCCATTTTCTTCATTTTCCATTATTTTCCTTCATTTTCCTCCTCACATGAAACCTGTGACTTTTCACCTTCCTTTCTCCTAATTTCCATTATTTTCATAAATAAATTGCCAAAAGTGTCATTTTCCTTTCCAAATCCTTTTCCATTTCCTTTTCCAATTTTCTTAGCGATAATAACCAAAATGAACACCCACAATAGGATGTTTTTCACAACATTCAACATGGAATAAGTGTCTTATAACTGTGGTTATTATTTTTCCTTTATAAACTTTTATTACATGGAATTTTTACCAGGGCTATAACAAAACTTCCTTTATTCTTAAGAAGGTAGGATCCATACTGTGCTAGTGCTGTAATTTGTAATTTCAGTCAATTTTCCTTGAGGAAAATAGCATAGAATTTTGATCATTGCCTGCACTATAAGGTTTCCATAGAGAGACTATCCATAGTGAAAATTTGTGTTTCTTTCTCTTGTGGTTGCTCTCTCAACCTTGTGTTTTTTGTCTTGAACTTCTCCCACATAACTAACACTCTTAGTCTCAAATAACTCAACTCCGTGCACATTTTAGTGACTTTCTTCTCCATGAGGCCCACATCTTCTACATTCTTAGATTTGAAAATTTGTATCCACCTATGTGTTATGCCTTTCTCTATTTCCAACTCATGGAGGGGTCGGAATACAAAATTATTAGATATGATCCTTTTTCCATAAATAAATTTGTAATGGTGCCCTAATTTGGGCTGTGGATTAGGTTCTTGAAGGTTTTTCATGCCTTTTTCATCTAATTTTAAGGTGGTTTCTCCTTCTTGTATATTCTTTTTCTTCTCCTATAACATTTCCTACTTCTCATCTAGTTGTCCATGATTATCTTGTACGTCCTCTTTTTCTGCTTGCCCAAGGGCATCGTATGTCTTGGGTCTCATGAAATTCACTCCCTGGTGGTCGACATTCTCTCATATGTCACTAGTGGTTTGTTTTTTCCCTTAGGAGATGTAATTTCCTCAATTTTTCCTTCCCTAGGCCCCACATCTCCCTTTTTACTTCGTGACTCCTCAGTAGTGAGAGGGAACTCTAAAGGAGGTTGTGGTTACCCCTACCTAATCCTGATGGTCTTCCTTATTTTGAAATAGAGGGTGCCTTAGCTAGGGTGCCCCTTTTTGGGCTTCATAAGTGTGCCAAATGTGGCCAATGTTGCAGCCACTTCTTGCTTTGAATTCCCTCGAGAAAGACTTGTTTGATATCCTTGCTTCTCTTTTCCTTGGGTTTAGAAATATTCTCAGGCTTCCTTTTACTTCTACCGATTTCTCTTCTTCTGTTGGCATTATGGTACATGTATTGTCCTTGATGGTAACTCACTCAGGGGTATGATACAAGAGTTGTTTTTGGTGGCAACTCAATCAGAGGACAAGAAAGAGATATACGCATGTTAACCTTGATGGAAACGCGTATACACGCGGGTCAACGAAACAGAAGGCGCGTACGAGATATACGCATGTTAATCTTGATGGAAGCGTGCATACACACAAGTTAGTGGAGCAAAAGGCGCGTACATGTAGACACGCGTGTTCATAGAAGTAAAGGCGCATACATGTTGGAAACCATGGTTTTGGTCGTGGTATATGGTCCATGGTATTTGGTCCGAAGTGATGACCCCAAGTATTTGGTCCATGGTATTTGGTCCAAGGTATTGGCTCAACATGGTTTTGGGCCATGGTATTGAGAGAAGCCTAAACCTATACAAGGAGAAGATCATTAGGCCAAAGGGTAGGTGTGCAAGTGATGAATGTCTGATCAAGTGTGAGATCCAGATGCTAGTTAAGGGTTGGTGAAGCCTTGCTTGATCTGAACCAAGGTTGCACTCATGTGGAGGATGATGAACGATGGAACGAGATCTCAAGGCTTGGAATGATATCTCTATATGGTTTGATTATGGATACACTAGATCTATTGATGCATGTTTATTGTATGAATGTTATGATCTAGGTATGTTCTGATGTCTGAAATAACTGAAAAGTTATGAATTAGAATTTGCAGATCTATACGCGGGTTGTATTTGGTAAAAGCGCATATACACGTAGGTTGGGTTAATCCAAGTAGCGTATACAGTATGAAATATGATATTTGAAGTTGCTATTGGATCTGGTTGTTGTTGCAAAGTTATGTAGTTCGTTCTGTGTTTTGGTTGTTGACAGGGTTTCAGTATTGGGCGATTCAGAGATTGATGATGCAAGTTGTATTGCAATGGTGATTATTTTATAGATCTAGTATGAAAATGTATGAAACGTGGTCCCTAGATGATCGTAGGTCGGCACCTATGTACTGGTAAACATATTGGCCAGTACAAGAGCCAGGGGGTTGTAGCTCCCTTCCAGGAGCAACTAGAAAACGAGTGAAGGTTGGAGCCTTCAGTAGGCCAGCGCCTACGTACTAGTAAATGGAATGGATAGTACAAGAGTAAGAAGGTTGTAGCCTTCTGCAGGTAGAAGCCTGCGTACTGGTAAAGGACTACACCAGTACATTGTAAAAGAAGTTTCTTATTAAAGGAAGATAGAAACAAATTGTAGTAGGTGGTTTTCACCCACATTAGGTTTCCACCTTATATCATGGTGTTCATGTGTGCTATTTATGTGTGATGATCTGTTCTGTTTACTGTTCATATGGTTAATAATGTTTTGATGCATTCACTGAAGATGAACTAAGTAAATCATAAAGGTTATTGGATGTACGCTAGTTGCTTTTAACACAGTCACGTATATACGTGGATATCGTGAACTGAAGTAGCGTATATGAATCTGAGTATGAAAATGAAAAGATTATTGATTTGATAATACTGATTCACCCCGCCCCCTCTCAGTATTATTTCCAAAAATTGGTATCAGAGCAGGTCCTTTGGTAGAAGCTTGATCGCTTGAAGGAGATCCGTAGAACAATGGGAAAGAAAGCGTGTCAAAAGAAGAAGACATCTCAAAGGAACAATGACTGCCTGCCAGTGAGTGAAAGTAAGTATTTAGATTCTGAATCACCTCAGATTAAAGATGGACAAGCAAATGAAGCATCAGATAAAATCATAGATCAACAAGATCTACCTAGCAAAAGGGAGAGTGACCTCAAGGAATAATTTATCAATTTAAAAGCCCAGCTGGAATGTGTCTTCAGAGTTCGTCAAATGATGCAAGTGTTGAATGAAGAACAAGAAAAATATATTCTCAACTTAAGGCAACAAGTGGATGAAGGAAGGAAGTCTGAAGAAATCTTGAAGAAGCAATGCATGGAGAAGGAAGAACAACATCAGGTTGAGGTAAATATCTTGAAAGATAAATTAGAAGAAAAGGATAAACTATTACGATTTCAAGATAGTACTAAGTATTTGGATGATATTCTTAGTAGTCAACGATCTCCTGCTATCAAAACTGGTCTTGGTTTTCATGAAGGTGAATCTAGTTCACAAAGTAAGACAAGGAACTCTAATGCCAAATATGTCACCCTTTCCATGCTGCAAAGGTTCCATATTTCCAACAAAATCAAAAAGTTAAAAAATGAAAAAAGGGTATGCCCTAAAAGAAAAATCAATAGGAAAAAATAAGAATGAATTGGACAAGAGAAAAATGAAATAAATGAACCCCAACCAAATGTCCAGGAAAGTGTGCTATCTCAAATTCCACTAATGTTCCATTTTTGAATAAATTCAAATCATACAATCAGTGATTTAGTCACATTTAATGGATGGTCCAACCGCTCAATCTGGGCCAATCGATATTTAAATTTACTGTTGTAGAATATAGAATGAAGGTCTGCCCAAGCAATTTAAGTTTGCCAAGTCACTAGATAGATAGAGAAATAAAGGGCCCAACTGCTTAATCTGAGCCCTTTGAAGAGATAAGGATAGATTTAGATAGGAGGCAGTCAAAAGAAAAGAGAATAATCAGGGTTTGCTAGTCCAAATGCACCCAAACCAAAGGAAGAAAAAATGCTAGGTGTATTAGGCTGGGTAGGCAGTTTGAGGTTGTAGAAACAAGGTTGTGATCACCTTTTCGTGTCAAGAAGCACTCATCTCATCAGTAACATTGGTACCATGGTAGTTATTTGGTTGCATAACAATGGAAGCATGACTAATTCCCCTTCATTCCCCCATAAATCTTTTATTAACATCCCCTCCGGGACCTTGGGATCTGCCCAATAGTCCCACTTCACTTCATTCTATGAGAAATTCTAAGTCAAACTTTGAGTTTACTTAAGGAAAAGAAGCCACATTTCTTGTGTAAAAATCATCATTCCATACTCCTTTTATTTTCGTATGTCTAAGCTTTCACTTTACAAACTTAGCATTTGTACATACAGTTTCATTATATAAAGTCATATTAACATTTAACCGTATTATATAGCTCCCTAAATCATTTTCCCATCCCTATAATACAAAAAACTATATAAAAACCCCAAAAAATATTAAGTATCCCTACCCCATAGCATTATAGCTATATAATCTAAGTTTGGGAAATACAAAGTCCATTTGGGACTTGTATTAGCCCTTCCGCGTCCAAAATACTTAGGGTTAATTTAACATTTGGTTAAATTAATAACCATGTTGACCCCCCCACACATAAACCTTACCATACTACCCACCGCACTTATATATTTCGGGTTTCGTTTGATATTTGATTAAACGAATAAACCCTAACCCTGGCGCCGGACACATAAAACCTATATAACCTAAGTTTCATGCCCCATGTATATTATAAAACATTTAAATATGTGCAGGCCCCTGTCATTCAAAAACCCCGCAACTTTAAACATCCTGTCTGCCGTCTGATCCAAAGTCCTTAATCCGACGGTGGGTGGTAATATCGCATGCCCCGATCTACCGAAGATTAGCGTCCAGGGGATTGGCGGTATTGCTGTCATACCCCCACCACGCATCAATTGCCCAGCGTGATCGGAGCCCCCCTCTGCAATACCACCTCGAGCCAAAAGCGGTGTGGGGAAAACCGGAAACCGCCTGCCACCTGCCCCCTGACGTCAAGTCCCACGTCACTGATGATGTCACATCCACATCGGCCCCTCGCTCCCCTATAGTGCTACCACATCATCTACTGACGTCACTGCCCTGCCACCGTGTGACTTTCCACCTCACCATCCACGTCAGTTGCCACGTCAATTTCCGTACCTGCTACGCACCAAAATACGTCATGCTGACGTCATCATCTAAATGCTCCAAAAGCGCTGAAATGTGCAAATTTCGTTAAAAAACATGAAAGTGACTGTTTTGTTTTATTTCTATTGGTCAACTGGTGGAGCGCTCTGCATGTCGTTTACCACGAATTTCCACCAGAACTCAAATTTAATCGACCAAGCGAGTTCTTCCTGCAATTTCGACCCCTCAGCTCAGCATTGTACCTATCAGTCGCCTTTCCACCATTAAAAATAGGTATTTACCCATCTATTCACCTGCATACCCTGTTTTTCCGTAGTTGATCCATTGAAATTGATTGAACATCTACAATTTCACACTAAGTGCGCTCGAGCATCTGAAATTCCACCTGTAAACTCACTTGTTGACCCCTTGTTCAAGATCAACCCGGCAAAATTTCCCTTCTCTGCCAATTCCACCATTAAAATACATTTCCAGGTTGTTCTCGCTGGCAGAGTTTGCAAATTGCCCATGCATTCACTCCCTTTGTCAAAATCCTCCCCAGAATTTCACTCATTTGGCCTAAAAACATTCCCATTCCCTCTGCAGTATACTCACAGCCTGTGAATCCAAGGGATTTATTCAAAAAACCTGCCTAAAATTTTGCAAATTTGCTTTTTTAGCACAAACTATACAAAGCGAAGGCCAGTCCTAGATAAGCTCACTCTACAGCTCCCTGACAAACCCTCAGAGGCAATTTTCACCAGTCTGTTGCTACACAAATCCTAATTTGAAATACAAACACAGAAAATTCGAAGATGGCCACTCCAGCAGCCTTGAATATCACTCCTCTCAATGCACCTCACAAGGAACTTGAAGCAATGCCTTTGGCTAATAGGGACCACTTAATTAAAGACTTGGTTGGGGACAAAAATCACTTGCAGACCTTCTGCCAGCTGAGGAACAATTTTTTGAACAAGTGTGATATGTATGGAATATGTGAACTAAACTTGCCCATTTACTTCCTCCCTTTTGTCAACATTTTCCCTGAAATAATCCACCTCTGTGCTGAAAACTATGAGCCAAATCAAAGAGAAATCAAGTCTCCATCTAGGAGCATCCTCTTCCATATAACTCCTGATTCAATCAACCAAATGCTAAAATTCAAGCAAAATCAGCTTCTGGTCCCTCTCTCTATGAGATTCCTGCTTGATGAAGGTCCTAAACTCTCAAGCTCAGAAATAGCCCGAATTGCCAAAGTATTCATGAGAGCAGATCGCCAGCCTACAGATCCACCTCCTTTTCTCTATGTAAATTTCAATGAAGTGGGCAAGATATTAGTTGATATGATATCCTATGTGTTGGGTTTCAAAGCAAGTGAGCACATTGATGAAACTATTATGGTCCTGTTGTCTGCATATAGCCCAGGACAACCCCTGCTATCAAGTACAATTATGCCAAATTCATCTCTAATAAGATACATGACCAACTAGTGAAACTGGATAGGGAGGGAGTCTTCAAGTACTCTTCTTACATCTACCATTTATTCATGTATTATCAGCCAGACTGCTTCCAATGCCCCATCAAAAGATTGGACTCTAAAGGAGAAAAGAGGTCTGTAATTTTCTGGACCTCAGTCTTTCATGAAGTCCACAATTCCTCCTACTCTTACTGTGAAGAGAACTCCTCCTGCTAAGCTATCCTATGACATGCAGAAAATATTGCAGCTTTCAAAGAACTACAAAATAGGTGACTGGTACTTCTACCAGAATCACATTGTCATTAGGATCTATGGCTGTGAGCTCTGTCCCTACACGCTACCAAGATATGTACCAATGAGACTATTTTCCTTGGAGTATTACAGGAAACTCATCAATTCAGATTTAGCTCATTTTCATAGTGCCAAGAAAAATGTTCGCCTGAAATTCAAAGACCAACTAGGCCCTTGGTCATGAACAAGAAAAAAGGTTGGCAAGATGCTGATCAAATATTGGGGGAGAAACTCAAGCTAAAGAGGAGTTTTTGGCGGGTCCCTTATGACCCAGATGGCTTTATCAATGCCAAAAAAATAAAATATAGGCTGTCAGCCTATGAACATTGTAGAATCCCACAGATTGAACAACTTGCTAATCAAGATGAGTGGGTGCAAGGTACACTAGTTGAAGAATTCACTCAAGAAGAAATAATGGAGCGTAATGTCAAAGATTTGAAAAAAACGCTTGACTTGGATTCTTTTGAGCAGGTAACATTCAAACTGCCACAACAAGTCAGAGAAGGCACATCTACTGCTGCAACTCCACAAACTGCCCAAGAAAGGGCTACACCAGAAACAAGTACAGTAAAAGGAAAGGAGGTAATGGATGCAGATCAAGAAAGAGTGACTGAACAACCTACTACCTCAAAAGAGCAGGGTCAAGGGCAAGCAGACTGAGGCACCACAGATTCCAGCATTACAGACTCCTGTTAACGAGGAAAGAGGCAAGAAGCGGGATAGGGAAGAAACTACACATGCTAGTGGCTCAACGTAGCAGCCAGAGGCCAAAAGGCAAAGAATTGATCCTCAAGTTGAGGAGGAAATAAGTGAAGAAGTCATAGAGAGTCCGAGGAGGGAGAGAGAAACTAGCCAGCAAACACCTACTAGCTCATTCCAACAAGAGCAAACAACCTTCCTCAAGGTAGCAAAGCAAACAACCAATTGGGATTAAAGGAACTTTAATGGAAATAAAGGCTCAAAATGAGTTGTTAAGAGTACAGTTCCATGATCAATTCCTCAAAACAACACCCTCCAAACAGCAGAGATTAATGGTAGCTTATGACTTTAAGGAGGAAAAGATGATTATGAGTCATTTTAAGCCGAAGATACCATAGCCACAGACAGCTACAGACTATATAAATACCAACTTAGAGATCCTCTCCAAGGACATACACCTGATGGACCAAATAGAGCTTCACAAGAAAACAGGTGAAATGGTCTATGCCACTCTAGCAGACAAGGCTATGCTGGCCCATCAACTGAAGGAACCATTGAAAAATAGAAACACTCAGTTGGATTTGGAGAGAATGTATTCCTTGGCCAAAGATAACAGAATAAATAAATTAGAGGAAATCATTGTGGAACTAGGATATGATCCTAAGAAGGGTGCTAAAGGCATCCAGGCTCTCATAAAGAAAAAAGAGGAAGATATGGCTGCACTCAAAAAACAATTGAGGTTGCCTGCAACTATGCACCCTCAAACTGTAGAACTTGTGCAAGAGAAAGAAGGTGAAGATACAATGGATCTACTCATGAGGATGAATCAAAGAATAATTCAAATGGAGGAAGAGTTGGAGAGAGAATTGCTAGACAAGCAGGGACAGTCGACCTCCCAGCCACCTCAAACAGCTCCAACTGTTGTCACTGTTCCTCCCACATAAGCAGCAACAATCCCTCCTGTCATTTCAGCATCCACAACAACTACATCAAGTACGGATGCTACAACAGCAGCAGCAACAACAGCACCAGAATCTAGCATGAGTATGGAAGAAATGATGAAAGTAGTCAAAGAGCTAGAAGTTCAGGTGACAGAGGTGAAAGAGGCCAAAGAAAAGTTGGCCAAGCTGGAGGAAAACTATGACAATTCCAAGATGACAGTGGCTGAGAAGCAAAGAGAAATAATTGCCTTGGAGAACGAAATAAAGGCCTTAGAGAAGGAGCTTACTTTAGACAAAACTTTAGCTAAAATCAAGAAGATTTTGTGGGCCAAAATTGGCCAGTCAATCACTGACCAATGGCAATCGATTCAGGCCATACATGAACAAATAGAATTGATAGTCCTAGCTCAATTTGAAACTCAAAGGGCTAGAGCAGCATTGGGAAATATGCCTGAGTAGGCCAATAAAATGATTCACTTCCTGAACACTCATACCAAAGAGGAGTTGGCAGCATTAGACATCAGTAGTAGGACAGATACTATTCTGATAGAACAAATGGTGTTGACCCTGAGAAATTTTGTGCAGAATCTAGAAAGAAAGTGCCAGGAAATGTAGGACGAAATAAATGGCTTCAAGCTAAAAATGGCAGCATTGCAGAGTGGAGGATTACCCAGCCTATTGACTAGCACTGGAAGACTACTTTCCTGTGAATAGTATATTACCCGAATGAATAACTATGTTTCCAATCAGATTACAGCATCCTCAAGTACCTCAGAAGAAACAAGGCCTCCCTCTGGACAGAGTCTTTACGACAAATTAGAAAACCTATTTTACATTGAACATGAGATAAATCATCTTTTTGAGGTTCCACCCAATTTCTATAGATACACTGAAGCTGATGAAACACGGATTAAAATACAAAGACATCAGATGCCTACAGAGTATTGGTGGTAGGCAATGTTGGAGATTTTACCAAGGTAATTTTGGTCCTTTTCCCTCTTTTGATTAGCTACAAATTTTTGGTCAGCTACAGGTCAGCAAATTTGGATACATGGGCCACCTGTCAAACAGTAAAAACAACAGAAGGAAAGGGTCAAATTATGACTGCAACTCATTAATAAAAGACCAAGTATGGACAGCAAGACAGCAAATGCAGGACCCACAGATTAAAGACGCAACTCTTGCCATCTCATTCAGTCCAGAAAGTCAAATATCTCTGAAAAATTGGACAGCTATGCACACCAACAATTACTGCAACATTTATTTCCCTCGTTTACTTCTTTTAAAGAGTTGGTAAAGAAAGTAATTTCATGAAGACTTATCTGCAAGATATTTTATATCTCAATTTTTTATAAATAGCTCCCCATAGAATGTATTAGGGGTTGGTGATTTTCTTTCTGGATTTCGTTGTAAACTATCACACTGTTTTAATACAAAAGTTGTTTAAGTTCATTGTTGATGATCGTCTGGATGTGGATTTCATGCTCTCAGACTTGCTACAGAATTCCTGTGTCATTCTATGGATCAATAAGTTATTCTAAACTATGTTTTATGTTTTTTCTGTTTACAAATTTCACATACGTTCCATAATCTTGGTAACAGATAAGAAGAATAGCCCAGGATTTGTTTAAATACACCTTGTGTTCAATCTCTG
Organism: Pinus taeda; assembly: GCA_000404065.3. Lineage (NCBI taxonomy): Eukaryota > Viridiplantae > Streptophyta > Pinopsida > Pinales > Pinaceae > Pinus > Pinus taeda. Next base: position 60,191 of record APFE031532648.1, read on the forward strand.
TTATTTATCATGTTTTCTTCAGAATTAGTCATAAATATGAATTCTTAACTGCTTATGTTTGCACTAATTCCTTCATTTGAATACTGTTTAGGAATTCTTAATTGCTCCTGGATAATATTCATACACTTTCCCTCTGCCAGCATAATGAAAGATTCTTAATTGCCTTTCATTCCCTGACTTCATTCCATCATTTCTAGATTTGAAAATTGTTCCTAGATTTCCTATCCTGCATTGTAGGATTACCATTTCCCCATGAAACACTTCCAGTAGTACACCATCATTGACTCCATTGCCCAATGAAATAAACCATTTTAGACTTACACGGCAGCTCTGCTTAAAATCACCATCCAACAAACTTAAATCAAAACCCTGTGCATCATAAATAGCCTAAAATACTCAAAACAAAGCTAAATTACAAAGAGAGAGCCCTCTTTGGTTGCAGGTAGGCTAGGACCTGTAGTTAAAAGATTGGTTAGTGGTTACCTCGGCCGTATTCCCTTCAGGAGGCAGGGAACAACCTGAGTGATAACACATAGCACAAGAACACTTTCATAGTCCATGACTTAACCATGTCTACCTTCAAGCTATTAGGTTTACACCTAAGGAACTTGGCTCTGATACCAATTGATGAAAAAATTTACTAAACTTGGAGGGAAGGGATGAATCAATTTAGTACATTCATGGACATTAAACTTTTTTTTTTTTACTAATTAACTGAAAAATTAAATGAGAAACTTAACACATAATGACCAACATATTGAATATGTGAACAACAAGTAATAAATCATTCAAAATATAACATAAGCACATAACATCAACACATATGGATACCATATATAAGTGGAAATCCATAAAGAGAGAAAAACCATGATTTGTCATCCCTGTTATGCAAAGGAAAGCTTCTTCTCCCTTATTATATCTAATTTTATGTAGGTTCAAACCTACAGGAGGCTGCTACCTCAATTTTTCTCCATGATACAACATGAAATGAAGCTCCAACTCCCATAAGTTTTTTGCAGGATACAACCCATAGGAGGCTCCTATCTCAATAGGCTACAACATGTTCTTTATCTAGCTTCAACTTGAAAGGAGACAAGAATCCCCTTATACATACAAGAAAGGACATGATGGTTTACCTGGTCATCAATTTTAATATATCTATATTTATCTTTGCCTCTTCTCCCCTTCGAATTTTCTTCACATCAACTTCATATTTTCTAGATAACTCATGAATAATTAACTCTCACATGCTCTCTAACTCTATAACCTCATCTGCCGTGTAAAATAACATTTTTTCACAAAGATAGTTTGTTGGTTGTTTTCTTGTATTCCACATAAGAATATGAAGTGAACAGACTTGAACGTTTTCCTTCCAGTAATTCATTTCCAAACTCTTCATACTTTGAATAATAAAACACAATTAAGAGCCCAAATATTATTTTCAGCCACCTTTAATGATTAGATGCACCAATATAATACCAACACCATGCAAGTAAATAATACATTAAAACATTCACTCTCCCATGTAAACAATATTAAAGTAACATATGAGAGAAACTCATCACTCTCCAACATCATATTTCTATTCCACAACCTCTTGCATCACAAACTATTCACACCATTGCCTCAACAACCTTAAGTCTTGCATTGTCTATCATGGAGTATTTCCTTTTCCTTTTTCTTTTCCTTTTCCTTGAATCACAAAAATTAACATGCTTTTTTCTTAACTTTCATATATGCAATAACATCTCTCCAGTTGATCTCTGCAACATTTCTGCAAACATTTCACATAGAACCAATTATAATGCATCAAATAAAGCATTTTCCATTTTACTTTGATGCTCCTTTTCCATCACTGTCTCTCTTATTCCTTCATATCAAACATGCCTTGCTGCTTATTTTCCATCATATATTTTCTACTCATTTGGTGCTTCTTTACCTTACTGCTACTCTTTTCCCATCAATGGCAATAATTCCATCACTCTATTGCTTAATGGCTATTGAGAGTCCCAAGTTTGTGTTGTCTATGGCATGTTACATCAGTGAATCTAATGTATTCTATTTGGGTTTGGTTAAGAGAATAGTATGATGCTATGGTAATTGATGTTATGTATTAATGTTAGCCATATCTTGGTTTGTTTCGGTGATTTTTAGTGGATTGGATGATAACATCATTTGTTATGTTATGACTATGCAATACTAAGAAGAAGGTTAGAACTACATTGAGGGATTCAATCTAGTGAATTATTAGTTTTCTAAGAAGCACTAGGCTTTAAAGGAATATTCGGAAATATCGCTCAAATTATCCTCATTTATAAGATAGTGCACTATAGGAATATAGACATGTATCCGAGGCCACATGAGACTTTAGCAACAATTTGTTTCTAGTTTGGATACATTGTAGGCTGGGTAGATCTTTCCATAAATTTGGGAATCAAAGTTCTTAGCCACTTGGATTTACATAGAGTTACTAGATTAAAATTGATTGAGATATGTATTGGAAAAGGGAAGCAAAAATCATATATAAGGTGGGGCCCATTTTTTGAGCCTGTTGTACTGGCTACAACCACCCTCCAATTTTTTGCCTAGGCTTTGATTTTGGAGCTTTCCTTCATGTCCACAGGATCTTATCTTACACTGATCCAAGTATTCATGCTTCAACTAAGACTTATATTTTTCATTTTTAATTGTGTTTCCACACTTACTTTATCTATATAACTCACAAGATGACCTCATGAGTTGGTCACACAGTTGTTCTAGGCTTGCCTCTAGAAACTGCACAATTCTTGAAGGTAATTAACCTTGATGATTGGAATTATGTAGTACAGATTGGAAGTCAACCTTGAGCTAAGAAATTGCACAATCATGGAACGTAGCCCAACAATGAGACGAGAAGCTACATAATCCTCACTAAGCTCAAACAGTATGTAGAGCATTGAGCCAGAAATTTTCTTAGTTCCTTGGAATAGCACAATATTTCTTAGTGTTGTGCATGCCATGTTTCCTTGGAAAAGCAAGAAAAATAAAGGGAAAAACTAATGCCTAGGAAGTAGCGATATATTATTAGTTTCATGAAGGCAATACATTGCTATTTTTAGAAGTTTGCATCAAGTAACATTTTTCCTTCATTTTAGGTATGTGCAGCATGAAACCTCATTTGCTCAATTCTAGTTAATCAATGCCTCTAGAGCTCATCTGCACATTCAATCCTACAGCTCTAGAATTCCTAATTAGGTCAAGGAACCTTTGGTCGATTTGTCGTCGCTTTGTTGGGTGATTTTATCTTTTATCATTTTTTGTAACCTTTTCTATCAATTTTTGTCATTTCGCTTTTTTGAGTGTTGTTTTACTTATTTCTCTTCATAGTTGATGGGTTTTCAACTTGTTTTAACTTGTAAAAGTGTTTTTTTAAGTTATAATTTTACTTTCAGAAGTGTCGCATCGGTTTTTTTTGTTTTTCCACTTATAATCGTCGTTGCGGCAACTCCCCTCACATACTTGATTTTCATTTTGTTTTATCAATTTTTGCACTTGATCCACATTGATTCATTCACACTTAGTTAGTTTTGCATTCAATCTCACATCATTGCTCACTTCTGGTCACTTTTCATACATCCATCGGGCAGATCAACACTTTCCTTGGCTAGATCTTGTCTTGCCTTGCTGGGAACTATGCAATCCAAAGGCTCACGCCATAATCTTGGCCTCTGGAATTCTTTAGTGCACAGTACAGGATTTCCCTCGGTCAACCTATAACCTTGGCCACTAATACTAAATAATTCACAGTCTCTCCCAATATTTGCCTTGGATAGGACTCAATATTACACAGTGTCAAGCCTCAGGCTTCATCCTTGGCTTTTGGGATTGTGCAATGCCAAGTTCCAACAACCATCCAATCTCCCTTATTGATAAAAATTACATAATCCTTCTCTCGAGTTTTCTTGTTTGTTGCTTGATAATTATTTGAAGGTACAATTTAGAAGATAATTTTTTCTTGCCATGAGTGTCCTTTTGTCACACAGGTATCACACTAGTGAAGAAATGTCTCCCAACAATCATTGTTAGCATGGCACCAAAGAGAGTTTCTTCAAAAGAGAACACATAAAGTAGTACTGGGGAGGCAGTTGAGAAAACACAAGTAGACTTTCCAGTATGTGTAGAAACTCAACCTTTTATAGAAAATGAGTTGACACTAGCATGGAAGCAAGTTAATGAAGCTCTTTTGGTAGAGATCCTTGAGGAAAATCTAGAGGACAAATCCAGAAGCAGCACCAGTAGAAAGAAAGAATCTCATACAGAATAAGGCAAAGGGAAAGGTTGTTGATAGTCTAGGGGGAGAACAAAGTTGAAAGATGAAAGTGGATCAAATTCTTATGAAAGAAGCTTTAGTAGTAGAAGTGAAGAGGAAGGAGAGGATATAAAGAGTAGAGAAAAATAAGAGAGAAACATAGAGCTCACAGGAAGAAGAATTGAGATTGAAGAAAGAAGAGCAAGAACGAAAGAGAGAACGAGAGATGAAGAGGAAAGAACAAAAAGAGAAGAAGAAGTAGGAAGAAGAATAAATGGGGGACACCATAACTGAAGAAACATTTCCATTACAATTTGAAGAGAAATAATAGAACCAACCAACAACAGAGGAGGCGGGTGAACAAGTGCAGGATCAGGAACTTTCTCAATAGATTGAAGACTTACTTGAATTTTTATATATGGAGTTGGAATTGGAGCCACAAAATAGGGATTTTCTCGTGATGCCTAGTACACCATAGGTCTGAGTGAAGAGCGAGATGTTTTCCCTCTTGATGATGATCGAGTAATGGATGTGTACAATATGTCATATAATGAACTTTAGAAGAGGATTTTACAAGAACAACGAAAACATTTTCTAGATCATTGTGCATCACTTGCATCCATTAAAGAAAGGGTAATAGTGGCAGACACCAAAACAAGTCCAAAAGTTAGAAAATGATATATTACAGAGAAATGGAACACATAAAATATTGCATAGATAAAAACACAGAAAATGCATAAAGCAAGAGAGACACATATATTGGGCTATGTCCATGGAGAAAAATTTTGTCCTTCCTTTTATATTATCCAACAAAATGAAGAGATACAACCTACAAAAAATCCACTGTAATTCCCTCTTCACTCTAACATAATCTCCTCTCTCTTTCTCGCTTAGAAGAGATATACACATAGACACAATACAGTTCCCTCATATATAGCGAGGGAATTCTTTCTAGGGAAAAATACCCTAAATTAAACATAACTTCTACCATCATATCTTTGCCTAATGAACAACCTAGATTGACTACGAAACTACAACATTTTACAAGGAAATTTTACATCTATTTTTAGCTTTGAGGGCATTGCGCCCCAAACCCCTGCAAAGGGGGGGCTCATAAAAATAACCATCGCCCCCCTGGCGGCGGAAATATGGGCAATGTTGCTGCCTCACTATGAACTGGGGTCCACTGTGGTGATACCTTTGAGTAGTGAAGATAATTAGGCTCTACACCCAATAATCACCCACTTGGATATTAAATATAGCAACTCCATCGCTGCTTCATTTACTAGAAAATGACTATACTGTGGACCTTGTTGTTTATCATCTTCATCATCATACATGAAGACCAATCGAAACCAAGAAGAATCTTAGTTCCTGCCTAGTTACAACTTTTTTTAACATATTTGGAGGATTCTGGCTAGTTTGTATCTTTTCCAGCATCAAGTGTTCATCTTCCAATACCAGTCGTATGAAATGGTACTTGAGATGTATATGTCTAGTCTTGGAATGAAATATTGACTTCTTTTTAAGATGAATGTCATCCAGGTGGATATTGGTGGCCACCCACCTATTCCACTTGGACCTCCACCATTGGTTCTTTTAGTTTTTTTTAGTTTCCTTAATTGTAGCACAATTTACTATTTTTGGAAGCTTTTTAGGTCCTAAACTTCCAGAGCCATTTTGAGGCCCTAAACGACTTTTTTTGGGAAAATCACTAGAAGAAATTTTGATTTTTATGATTTTTCAATTTAGTAATCATTGTTAGTAGTTTTTGTCCATGGATAGGTCTTTCGAAGGAGGTATTGTATGTGTCAAACGAAGATCGTATGTGAAAGTTACGAGCTCGGGAAGTTGATGTACCAATTTACACCAACGAGACCCATAATATGGTGTTTCATATCCTAGGTTAGGTTTTTGGATGTTTTGGGGTTTTCCATTATTTGTTAATAATAAATATCCCTTCAAGCCTCATGTTGGCATTATGATATAGGTCTTGTCCTTGATGGCAACTCACTCAATTGAAAGATCATGGTGTAGCATGTCAACTTGAAGAAAGAGAGGTATATAGATCAGACTACAAAGAATGAATAAAGAGAGGTATACGCAGGTTCACATTTACCAAGTTGCGCATACATGTAGGTTAAATGAACACAAGTGGCATATATGTACACACGCACTTTCACAGAAGGAAAAGCGCTTATATGTTGGAAAACTAAGTTCTTGGTTTGAGGTATTTGGTCCAAGGTATTTTGATCCATGGTATTGGTCCAAGGTATTTGGTCTGAGGTATTGACCCTACATATTTGGTCCAAGGTATTGGTCCTAAGTGGTTTTGATCCATGGTATTGAAAAGGCCTAAAACTATATGAGGAGAAGATCATTAGGCCAAGGGGTGCAAGTATCGAATATCTGATGAAGTGTGAGATCTAGTATGCAAGTTATTAGCTTATGGTGCTTTGTTGGATTTGAACCAAGGATGAACCTTAGTGGTTGATGAGGGATAATATCTAATGATGGATAGGGATCTTAAGGCTTAAAATTAATTATCATTATATGGTTTGATCATGTATAGTCTAGATATGAATACTAATACATGTGTTATTTTGTAAATGTTATGATCTGGGTATAACTCAAATCTGGAATAGTTGCAAAATTATGAATTAATATTTACATATGTGTACATTGGTTGGCTTTGATAAAATTGTGTGTACATGGTGGTTCGACACATGGAAGTAGTGTATAACTTATGAAGTATGTTTTAGTTGCTTTCGTTTGCTGTTGCAGAGTTCTGGGTTCTGCTTTGGGTTTTGGTGATTATATTCCGGTGACAGTGTTCTGAATGATCAGATTCAAGTTGTGATGATTGAGTTTCAGTGATTGGTTGATGCAGATGTAATTGATGATTGTATTGTAGTTATGATGTTGTTGATGGGTCCAGTATGAAAATTGAATGAAACGTGACCTTCCGATTGTGGTGTTGTGTTCCAAGAGTATCTAGCCTGAAAATTCATGAAACGTGGTCCCTGCTAGAAGAGTGAAGTTTTCTATAGGCTGGAACCTACGTAGTAGTAAGCATGTTGGCTAGTACAAGAGCTATGGGGTTGTAGCTCCCTTCCAGTAGTAGCTGGAGAACGAGAGAAGGTTGTAGTCTTCTGTAGGTGGGTGCCTGTGTACTGGTATGAGTCTACACCAGTACAAGATTGTAAACAAATTTTCTTATTATTAAAAGAAGATAGAGACCACAACAATAGGTGGTTTTTACCGACATTTGGTTTCCACCATATATCTTGGTGTTCATGTGTGTTTCTTATGTATGATGCTTTATTCTACTTTTACTGCACTATCTAATAAATCTCTGATATACTCGTTAAATTTCAATACATGATAAACTATCTAAATCAAAAGTTCTCTGCATATACGCTTGTTGATTTAAGTATAGTCTCGTGCACACACTAGTTCACTTAGCTCAAGTAGAATATATAAATATGTTTGGGAAATTAAATTATTGATCTGATAATACTAATTCACCCTCCTCTCAATATTATTTCCAACAATTGGTATCAGAGCAGGTCCTTTAGAAGAAGCTTGATCACTTGAAGGGAGATCCATCATCATGAGTAATCAAGAAAGCATGGGATTCATCAAAACACCAATATTTGATGGGAGCAACTTTGTTTATTAGAAAATAAGAACCACAACCTATCTAGAATCACTTAGAAGGGATGTATAGGAAATTGTGGAAGGAGGATATACATTTCCAACAGAAAGTCCTATAGATGCGACAGGTAAGAAGAAATTTGAAACCAGTGCCAGAGCTATCAATACCTTATTGGGAAGTTTGTCACAATCAGAGTTTTTCAAATTCATGTAGCTCAAATAAACCAAAGAAATATGGGACAAAATCGTTCTGAGCTACAAAGGAGACTCTCAGGTAAAACGTGCTAAACTTCAAACTCTTAGAATTCAGTATGAAACTCTTAAGATGATGATAATTTTTGGGATGCTTTAGAAGAAGAAGACCTTCATGAAGAAATTTCTAAACTCAAAATATGTTTACAAGAAAATAATATGATTATAGAAAAACACAATGAAAAACTAGAATGTGAAATTGTGGGTATAAGAAAGGATCTTGAGAAAATGAAATCTCTCATCTTAGATTTTCTAAAGGATCAGAAATCTTAGATGAAATTATCAAGTATAGTGTTCTCCTTTGATAAAGACAGATCTTGTATATACTAAAGAAGCATCTCAATCACATAAGCTGTCAACCTACACTAAAAGCTATCTTGATGCAGCAAAGACCAGTGAACAGTATGACATTCGTCAGCAAAGGCATAAAGCAGATCACCAGGTAAATCAGACTCAATTTATTCCAAGGATGAATAGAAGCCACAACCAATGTCAGGTAAATCATACTCATTTTGCTCCAAATATGAATATCAATAGAAACTACAATCACCAAGTCAATAGATTCCATAGTCGCAGGAACTTCTTTAATGGGAAATGTTTTTCATGTCATAATTTTGGAAACAAAGCTACTCAATGTGTTTCTTACAAAACCATCATGACTAGAGAATCAAAAAATCAAAGTAATGTAATAGGGATCAAGAAAAGTTCCTATAATAACTTCTCTGTTCTTGAAAATGAAATAAAATGCTCAATCTGTAACAACTTTGGTCATGAAGAATCTGAATTCGGGAGAAAATTTTGGCAATCATCTTAAAAGGAGAAAAATCCATTAAATCCCATGATATGGAGAAGGAAATAATCTCAAACAAAAAGATGTGGTATAGCCTTTTATGCATAAGGACAAGAAAATTAGTGGTACATCGACAGTGGATGCTCAAAACAGACGACATGTGACAAAGAAAAACTTCACTCATATAATTCCTTAGAAAAGGAAAGAAATGTCTCATTTGGAAATGGCACTTCTGCTATCATAAAAGGTAAAGGATCCATTTTCTTGAAAGGAGAGGTTAAATTTGGAAATGTTATGTATGTAGATGGTTTAAATCATAACCTGTTGAATGTCATTCAAATGTGTGATCAAGGAAATGAAGTGGTGTTTCGATCAAACAGATGTGTTGTTCGTGAACTTGATATAGGGGAGACTGTGATCAAAGGTATAAGAACTCCATAAAACTTATACATACTCAAGGGAGGATAACAACAGTATTAGCTAAGAAAAACTGATGAGAACTGGATGTGGCATAGAAGATTGGGACATCTAAGCTTTTCTCAAATAAGAAAGCATGCAGATTCAGGCTTGTTCGTGATCTTCTAGATATCAAAATCCCTAAAAATATAATATGCAAACCATGTCACTTTAGTAAGAAAACCAAAGCTCACTTCATCGAAAAAGAAGGGTTGGCTAGTAAGCCTCTTGAACTTCTTCATACTGATTTATGTGGACCATCAAGGAAAAGGTCACCTCGTGGAGAAGAATACTTTATTTTGTTCATTGATGATTTTTCCAGAATGTGTAGGATAATTCTGCTAAAGCATCAATATGAAGCATTCGAAAAGTTCCAAGCCTTCAAAGATTTTGTTGAAAATAAATTAGATCGAATAATCAAATGCCTCAGATCTGATCGAGGAGGGGAATTTACCTCGAATGAATTCTTTGACTTTTGTGAATAACGTGGAATAAAAATGCAATACTCCACCACAAGGGCTCCTCAGCAAAATGGTGTGGTATAAAGAACGAATATAATTGTTCAACAAATGGCTCGAGCTATGCTAGATGAATCTGGAATTCCTGCAACCTTCTAGGGTAAAGTTGAATTCACCGCCGTAACTATTCTCAACCAAGCAAATGTTCAGGTAAATAGCACTCAAATTCCACATGAACTTTGGTATGGTAAGACTCCTACTGTAAAATACTTTAACGTTTTTGGAAGCAAATGTTATATCAAAAGCACTAATGAAAAATTTGGTAAGTTTGAGCCCAAAGTAGATGAAGGTATTCTGCTTGGTTACTCTTCCTAAAGTAAAGGGTATAAATGTTATAATAAAAGACTTGGGAAAATTGTTGAAAGTATTGATGTTGTAGTTGATGAAGCATGCAAAAATACAAAACAAACAAAAACGAAATAATATGACAATGAAGAAGATGGGGAGTATTTTCCCACATCAAATCACGATGATATTGAAGAAGAAACCAATGAAGCACCAGAAGAAGAGATAATAGTAGAAGAAAAGAATCCATCCGGGTATGTTCAGAAAAATCATCTAGAAACTCAAATTTTAGGAGAGAAAGAGGCAAGTGTACAGACAAGAAGAACTGTTACAGAAACCTCAAGCTATCTGGCATTACTATCCACCACCAAACCTCAAAATGTAACTAAAGTATGCAAAGATGAATCTTGGGAATTAGTTCCTAGAACTCATGATAAAAATATTATAGGAACTAAATGGATATTCAAAAACAAGATGAATGAAAAAGGAGAAGTCATTAGAAACAAGGCCAGACTTGTTTGTAATGGGTATGCTCAATAGAAAGGTATAGATTTTGAAGAAACTTTTGCACCTGTTGCTAGACTTGAAGCCATAAGGATGTTTCTTGGTCTTTAGAGCTTTCAGAAATTCAAAGTATACCAAATGGATGTAAAATCTGCTTTCCTTAATGGAGATTTAGAAGAAGAAGTTTATATTGAACAACCAGAAGGATTTATTCTTGGAAATGTTGTAAAACCTATATGCAGACTCAAAAAGGCTCTCTTTGGTCTGAAACAGGCTCCAAGGGCCTAGTATTATTGTCTTGATAGCTATCTACACCAAAAAAGTTTTCAAAAGGTTCAACAGATAACAATCTATATACAAAGATTGACACTGATAAATTGCTAATTATTGTTGTTTATGTTGATGATATCATTTTTGGTAGCAATGAAGAATCCATGAGTCAGAATTTTGCTTCGGTAATGCAGCAAGAATTTGAAATGTCCTTGCTTGTTGAGCTTACCTATTTTCTTGGTCTACAAGTTCAACAAAATAAAGATGGTATTTTTCTTTCACAAACCAAATATCTCAAACAGATCTTGAAAAGGTACGGCATGGAAGATTCTAAACCTGTATGTACCCCAATGGTAATAGGATGCAATCTCAGCTCAAGTGATGAATCAACAATAGTACATCAACCAACTCACAGATCCATGATTGGCAGTCTGCTTTATCTAACAAGTACCCAACTTGACATCATGCATGCAATAGGAATATTTGGAATATTCCAAGCAAATTCAAAGGAATGACACCTTCAGGCAGTCAAAATAATTTTCAAATATATTCAAGGAACTCAAAACATTGGTTTATGGTATACTAGACATACATATCTCACTCTTCATACATATACAGATGCAAATTGGGCATGAAGTGTTGATGATAGAAAAAGTACTAGTGGTGGTGCACTCTATATGGGTTCCAGGTTAGCGTCTTGGTTCAGCAAGAAACAAAGTTCAATTGCGCTATCTACAACTAAAGTAGAATATGTGGTTGTTGCATCTTGTTGCACACAACTACTTTGGATGATGCAAACCTTGCAAGACATGTAGATCACATGTACTTCACCCATCCCCATTCTATGTGATAATACAAGTGCCATCAATATTTCCAAGAATCCAGTCATGCACTCTAAGACCAAGCACATACCCATCAAATACCATTTTCTACATGAACAAGTGCTTGAACAAAAGGTCAAATTGGAGTATGTTCCCTCCAAAGAACAGGTTGCTGATATATTCACTAAACCACTGCCTAGAGTGACATTTGAATATCTCATACAAAAGCTAGGAGTAGTTGGTACATCATCCTCCTATTAAATCCAACTTTTTTAGAAAAAGGCTATTATATGCGTGTTTCATGGAGTAAAGTCACTTACACACGTGGTTTTCTATGGGTAAAGGAGTGTATATGTGTTTCAGACAAGAAAAATAGTGGGGAAAGATCTAATATGGGTGCTCTAACAAATATTGATGATTAATGTCTATATGCTTTGTTCATTAATTTTATCTGACTGACAAAGATGTCTTGACAATTGACCTGTTAAAAATGCACAAGTAGCACAGGTTGAGGGGGAGCATTAGCCTTCACATACATTTATCATTGTTGGCATTATGGTTGTTGAGTCCAGCTATGGCTTCAGGTATTTATACCATTTGTTACTCAAGTCATGTAAAATTCTAGGAAGTGATATGTCTTCTCATACATTTCAATGAGTCCTCTTGGACAAATCATGTAATTTGTATCCCCACTTTACATGGGATGGATGATGTAATATTTCTTTTTTTTTTCATGTATAAACAATTGGTATATCCCCGCTTAGTTGGGTGGATGAGTCAAATTTGGTATATCCCCACTCGGTTGGGAGATGGATGAATGTATGAGCCATTGGTGATAGGAAGGTCATCCTCACATAGTTGAGTTATAGAGTCATGTTATTCTAGAAAATAATTTTTTGCAGACTCTACTTGTACTCAGGAAGAGCATGGCTGGTTTCAGTACATCTTAGCATGTACAAAAGGGGAAGCTCAATCAGAGTTTTCAGCGTGTACTCAGGGGGAGCATGACCAGCATAATGTATGTCAAAGGGAGAAATTATCTTGGTCCACCCTTTGTCCGTAATGTTAAAGGGGGAGAGTGACGTGGTGTTGTTGTTGCCATCAATTCCAAAGGGGGAGATTGTTGGCATTATGATACAGGTGTTGTCCTTCATGGCAACTCACTCAGACTAAAGATCACGGTGCATCATGTCAACTTGAAGAAAGAGAGGTATACATATCAGACTACAAAGAATGAAGAAAGAGAGGTATACACAGGTTCACCTTAAACAAGTTGCGTATACACATAGGTCCATTGAACACAAGTGGCGTATACATACACACGCACTTTAACAGAAGGAAAATCACATATATGTTGGAAAACTAAGTTTTTGGTCCGATGTATTTGGTACAAGGTATTTTGATCCATGGTATTGGTCCAAGATATTTGGTCTGAGGTATTGACCCTAAGTATTTGGTCCAAGGTATTGGTCCTGTTAGGATTCTAAGAAAATCTCCTAGGTTGTAGCTTGGAGATGCCTGGTAACATATAAATTCAACTATTGTTGCAAGGTTTAATGGAAAGAATGATGGTTTGGTTCAAGCCAGATAACCGTTTCTACTCTGTTTCACTCCAGACATGCATGAACACCCTTATACTAGAAGGCTTTAGACCACAAATGCTCATAGTTTAAATATTAGGTGAATATGGAGAATACTAACCACACGAACAAATACACAAGACTATGTGATGGTCGACTGCAACTAGTACTAAAACCTGCAAATATAGTCTATTAATGCAAAGACAGGATGACAACTCTACTACATTAGATAGAAAGAAGCCTGAGCAACCTATTCAATGATGCATTCAAGATTCTAACACAGAGATAAGATGACAATTATCTAGTGCTAAACATCAAGAGATGAAGAACACAACATATCAAGTACAAGCTTAGAATAGAGGAAAATGGACAATGAGCAGTTAACAGCAAAAGAAGCTTGTGTTTACTGAAAATGAAGATGAGACACTGCAAGTGACAAAATGTCTACAGCCTCCAGAAGTTGAACCTTACATCAAATTTGAAACCTCATTACATCTTTCTCTTGGGTATTTATAAATTTACATTACAATGGCACCTGGCTATTTAGGTATGGAGGGGTCATAATTGACCACCAACTACATTTAGTTGTCTATTGGAGTCTTTGGATGAGGTTGCTTGGTTCACTGGGCAAATCTGATTTGTACAACTGTTGTGTTGTCCTTTAGGCAGTTGGAACGCTAGAAGAATTGAAGTCCAAGACTGATAAATTCTATTATAGAGTTGTGCTATGTCCCTTTCTGCTTTTGGCCATGCTTTATGCTTAATGTGATTGTTGGGGATATTACTGTAACTGATCCTGGTAGAGCTAGTCATCTCCTTTTCGGGTGATAGAATGGTGAAGGACGTGGGATGCATGGGTAGATGGATAGTTGGGATGAGAGAGAAGTATGATCGTCGGATCAGGGAAATGGATAGCAGAAATGGAAATCAGCACTAGACACCGCCGATGAGCGATCATTGATGATCGGATTGGCGGGTCGCAATAGCTAAGGCAAATCGGCACAAACCATGGGGAGATGGCAATGGTGATCGGTGATTAAACGAGGAATGTCTATCGTACACATGGATCGACGGACCAAATCACAATGGCAGATCACAGATCAGGGAGATCAAGGGGTAGAGCCTTTACATATAGTTACATGAGATTGCGATCAGATCGCATCGCAATATCGCATCGGCAAAAACCAAAGGGGTGAGGTTTTACGGTTGGTTTGGCTTTGCATTTAGAGCTGGGGCCCAAAACAGACTTTGTCAGATTTTAGAATATTTGTTTAGGGAACGGGAAAGGCTTAGAGGTAAGTAGGGTGGAGGAAGAGGAAGGGAAAAGTGACCAATGCGAGCCCCATTTGGACACAACCAAACAGGCCATGCTTCTTTCTGACCTTAGAAAGTTAGTGCTGCATAGCAGAGCTAATAGGTACTAAGTGGTTTTGATCTATGGTATATAAGGAGGAGAAGGTCATTAGGCCAAGGGGTGCAAGTATCAAATATCTAATAAAGTGTGAGATCTAGTATGTAGGTTATTGCCTTATGGTGCTTTGTTGGATCTGAACCAAGGATGAACCTTAGTGGTTGATGAGGGATAAGATCTAATCATGGATCAGGATCTTAAGGATTAAAATGAATTATCATTATATGGTTTTATCATGTATAGTCTAGATCTAAATACTGACGCATGCGTTATTCTGTAAATGTTATGGGCTGGGTATAATTGAAGTCTGGAAGAGCTACACAATTATGAATTAATATTTACAGATGTGTACACTAGTTGTCTTTGGTAAAAGTGCGTATACACGTTGGCTCGACACATGGAAGTAGTGTATACCTTATGAAGTATGTTTCAATTGTTTCTGTTTGTTGTTGCAGAGTTTTAGGTTCTGCTTTGGGGTTATGGTGACTGTATTCTGGTGACAATCTTATGAATGATTAGATTCAAGTTGTGATGATTGAGTTTCAGTGATTGGTTGATGTAGATGTACTTGATGATTATATTGTGTTTATGATGTTTTTGATGGGTCTAGTATGAAAATTGAATAAAATGTGGCCTTCATATTGTGGTGTTGTGTTCTAGGAGTATCCAGTTTGAAAATTCATGAAAAGCGGTCCATGGTAGAAGAGTGGAGTTTTATGTAGGCTGGCACCTATGTACTAGTAAGCATATTGACTAGTACAAGAGCTAAGGGGTTGTAGCTCCCTTGCAGTAGTAGCTGGAGAATGAGAGAAGGTTGTAGTCTTCTGGAGGTGGGTGCCTACGTACTGGTATGAAGTTGTACCAGTACAAGATTGTAAACATATTTTATTATTATCAAAAGAAGACAGAGACGACAACAGTAGGTGGCTTTTACCCACATTGGATTTCCACCTTATATCTTGGTGTTCAGTGTGTTTCTTATGTGTGATGCTTTATTCTAATTTTACTGCACTATCTAATAAATCTACGATATACTGGTTAAAGTTCAATACATGATAAACTGTCTAAGTCAAAATTTCTCTGCATATATGTTGGTCGCTTTAAGTACAGTCATGTGTACATGCTAGTTCACTTAGCTAAAGTAGCGTATATAAATATTCTTGGGAAATTAAACTATTGATATGATAATACTGATTCACCCCCCTTTCAGTATTATTTCCAACACCTCATTGTAACACATTGCAAATATATGTAGTCGACACATATCTTCTTAGAGATAAGCTACCATTGCTCGAGCTAGTCTTATTTCCATTCTGTTTGTAAGCATATTTCAGTATTTTTTTATTAATAAAATGAAGTTTTATTTATGTTGCATATTTGTATTTATGGTTATATCTGTAATTTGTTGCATTCCTGTTTAAATTCAGACCAGAATGGCACTTTGGTTGTCACTGTATAACTTGCCAACCTCCTTCTTCTTACCCAATTCATCTAGAAATATATGTAACCAAATAGTTTATTCACTAGCTTATGTAGCAGCAACATACTCTTCTTTTGTCGTTGAGAGTGAAACAACACTATACAATTTTGAAACCCAATGAGAAGTTGTTCCACCTACAGTAAACACATACCTTGTGGTGCTCCTTGTGTTATAACTATCACCTACAATATCTTTATCAACATATCCTTGTAGAGAAATGTTTCAACCACCAAAGCATAATTTTTGATATGTGGTACCTCTATAATGCCTGAGAATCCACTTCACTGCCATCCAATGTTATTTTCCTGGATTGTTCATGTACCTACTTACAAATTCCACTGCATGTGCCATATCATGCCTTGTGCAAGCCATTGCTTACATTAAACTTCCAACTGCTAATGCATATGGAAATTTATACATATAATCCATCTCTTCCTAAGTCTTGGGACACATTTCCTTACTTAGATGGAAATGGCCGGCCAAAGTTATAGTAACTGGTTTTTCATTTTTCATATTAAATATTTCCAACACCTTTTGTATGTACTCACTCTAAGACAATGTTAATTTGCGATTTTTCTTGTCTCTAGTTATTCTCATACCAAGGATTTGTTTTGCAACACCCAAATCCTTCATTGTAAAAGAATTTTCCAATTTTCCTTTGAGTACATTTATTTTTTCATGTTAGACATTGCAACAATCATGTCATCTACATACAATAATACTATAATATATCTTCCATCATTTTGCATTTTGAAATAAATACAATGATTAGAGTGACATCTACTACAACCTCGTTCAAACATAAGCCTGTCAAAATTTAGATACCACTACCTTGGAGCTTGTTTTAAGCCATACGAGCTCTTCTTTAACCTGCACACTAGTTTCTCCTTCCCTTTGACCTCATATCCTTATGGTTGCTATATATAGATCTCTTCCTCCAAATCACCACGAAGAAAGTTTGTCTTTACATCTAACTGCTCAATATGAAAATCTTTTGCTACTACTAGACTTAAAATAGTTCTGATTGAAATAATTTTAACAACAGGAAAAAATATCTCATCGAAGTGTATAGCTTTTTCTTATGTAAAACCCTTCACCACAATTCTAACTGTATACATTTTCTACCTCCATCTTCTTCCTTCAACCTGTAAACCCATTGATTATGCAATGTTGTTTTACCTGCAAGCAACTTGACTAATTCCGAAGTCTGGTTATGTACAAAGGAGTCCATCTCTTCTTTCATGGCTAGCTCTCACTTCTTTCTAGTTTCTGCGTGGACTGCTTCTTCATAACATTCTAGTTCACCAGAATCAGTTAATAATACATAATATAATGAAGGAGAGTATTTTTTAGGGGGTCTACTTATCCTAGTAGATCTTCTAACACCACTTTCAAGTGTTTGAGGTGTCTATTTTTGTTGTTGTTCTTGATGTTGATCATTATGATTTCCAGGGACCTTTACTTTTTCTGTGATCTCATCACGCACTGTGTATTCTCTGTTTTCTTTTTCCTATTCCATATCTTGCATCTTATCCTTATACAAAACTTTCTATTCAATATGACATCTCTTCTCATAATGATTTTGTGGTTTTCATAATCATATAAGTGATAACCAAAATCATTAACACCATGTCCAATAAAGGTACATTTCTTTGATTTTGCCTCAAGCTTTATTATATTTTCTTTATTAATCTGGATAAAGGCTTCACAACCAAAAGTCTTTAAAAATGAGTAGTTTACCTTTTTACCTGTCCACGCCTCCTCTAGAATACCTCCATCCAAGGAACTTTAAGGCCCTCTATTTATTAGATAAGCATCAGTATCTACAACATCGGCACAAAATTTTCAAGGCAATCCTGCATGCAATCTCATGTGCCTTGCACACTCCATGATTGTCTTGTTCATCCTTTCAGACACGCCATTTTCTTGTGGTGTTCCTAGAACTATCTTCTTTCTTCGAATTCCATGCTATGAACAGTACTTATCAAATTCTTTACTACAATATTCACCTCCATTGTCTGATCTGAGACATACCAACCTTTTTCCTGTCTCATTTTCAACCAAATCTTTCCATTTCTTGAAAGTATCAAATACATAAGATTTGTTTGAATATAGTAAATCTAGGTTTTTTTTTGTTGCATCATTAATAAAAGTAACATAATAATGGGATCCATCGAGAGATGATACCTAAGAAGGTCCCCATACATTTATATGCACAAGCTCTAACTTTTCGCTCTTCCTTTCTTTCCCAACTCTAAGGAATTTGACTCTCTTTTGTTTTCCATAAACAAAATTCTCACAGAATTCAAAATCAACATGCTCCAAAACTCACAACAAATTTCTTGATTGAAGAATCTTCATCCCCTTCTCACTCAAGTGCCCAATCCTATGATGCCACAATGTTGTATCTGCTCCTATAGAGGTTAAAGCATTAAAAAAATTAGAAATACCATTGCATAAATACAATGTACCAACCTTTTCTCCTTTCTCTATTACCAGAGCTCCTTTAGTGACCTTCTAGGTTTTAGCTGTAAAAGTAGTTACACAACGTTCACCCCCAACTACCCCGCTGAAATTAGATTTTTCTTTAGATCTAGAAAATTCCTTAATCCTTCAATAGCCATTGGTTTCCATTCAGTAGTTTTATGAAAACATTATCCATTCCAATGATTTTACAAGGTTTATCACCACCCAAATGAACCTGTCCAAAATTTCCTTGAAGATAATCATGAAAATGTTTCCTATGAGGTGTGGCATGGAATGAGAACCCTACATCTACCACCCATGCATCAATAATATTTCCTAATAAAAGAATCAGTGTGTCTTGCAACACATCACCTGTCACATTCCCTTCATGATTGTTTTCTTGTTTCACATCTCCTTCTTTTCCATTCTGAGACTTACAGTCTTTCTTCAGGTGTCCTTTCTTCCCGTATTTCCAGCACACTATCCTTGATATGGACTTGGATTTTCCTTTCCTTGAATTACGATGATATCTTGGGCTATTTCCTCTTTCCATTTTTCTTCCCCTAGTCTCTGCAGTTACGACATTACTTGATGCCTCAAGCGTTTCCTCGATATGAATTGCACTGACAAAATCATTAAACTTTAAAGTACTAGATCGAGAGACAGAGTTACTGATGACCGTAATTAAACCATTCCAACTTTATGGAATTGAGCTAAGGTTCTCTCCACTTCCGCATGTTTTCTCTTAATGTGTATAGCGTCCATCTGTAGGGCAAGGGTTTGCAACATCTCACTCTTGAAATCCTCCAGCATGTTTCCAATTTCACCCTTGATGGATACATTGGAAGAGGATGGATTGACCATAGGTTGTATACCCGTACCCTTTTTCCTAGCTGCCCTAGAATGGTTTCTAAAGACAGTCTTGATATCCTCATAGGGTAACTGGAAGATGTCCCCTCCTGCTAACAAGTTTAGGGTATCCTGAAGATCTTCCCTTACTACTCTAAGAAGGACTAGCTTCAGTGACTCAGAGAAAAGTGTGCACCTGGCCCTTTTGTAGCTAAGCTGGAATCTTTCTTCATAATTCTCTAGGTATTCATCATGCCCTAAGGTCATTCTAAAAATTTCCTCTTTGGTGTCTTTAGACCTACAGTAGTCTCGATACATGTTGTGGAAGGCTTACTGCATCTAAGCCCAAGTGGTGATGTTATCCCTAGGTAAACCCATGAAACAACGTAAAGTTGCATCCTTGAGAGTGGATGGGAATAGTTTTATCTTCTACTCATCATTTGTGTAGTCATAGGTTCGACATATGACATCAAATTCAAATAAGAAAGTGTTTGGATATTCTATGGTCAGGCCATGGAAATGAGGAAGGGCAAAGGAGCTTATATTCTTCATCTTCGAATCCCCGTTGGTTTCCCTAATGAGGAAGGCACCCTCAGCTCCTTCTCTATTTCCTCTGTCATTTCTATTTTCAACCATTGGATCAGTAGGAATGGGTTCTTATTCTTCTTTTCCCCTTGTAGGCTCCTTAAATATTTATGGTTTCTCACCTAAGGGTTCCTCTAGTTCAGAGCAACCAAAGAAGAGGGAAGGTTGGGTGTTTGAAGTAGTGGGGGTATTTGGCAAAAATTTCTCTAAGTTATCTCTATTCCTAAGAGGCATGAAAAAAAAATGTTTTTTTGTTTTGTTTTATTTTGAGTTTTCTTCAAACTCTGAAAGTGATTGCAGAATTGAAATTGCAGACTGAATGAAAACTAACTACTTGAATGAAATCTTACTTGTAGAATGGGAAGGAAAGAAAAGAATGTAGAATGGAAAAGAAAGCAACTAAATTACTCTTGCAATAACTAAAACTAATAACAGAATATCAAAAACAAGAAATGGAAGAAAGAAAGTACTAATCACATATTACTCAGACACCTCCCTAGAAATGATGCCAAAAAGTGATGAGAACCAATCTTGCAGCAAGAATGTTGCAACTCCTCGGGCTACCAAATTTACTTTATCAACCCGAGGTTCGTACAAACTTGGAGGTAACAATGTTGCATACATAAGTAAAAGTGATGGTTCTTCCCTTTTGTCACTATTCAATTGGCGAGAGACCACTAGGTTTTTTCAAGATAGACTTCTATGGATTCAGAAGAAGCTTGATTACTGAGGAGGGAAAGAGAAATTGCTACTAATAGAAAGCTTGGCTACTACAATAAGGAAAATGACTGAAATCCAATGCTAAAATCACACCATTTTCTAGCTAACTTCTAAGAGACTATGCTTTAGAAAGAATGCTAAGTTAACATGTATGAAATTCTACTATCCTAAGCATGTAAGTTCAAAACATCAAACATTACTATTGTGCATGTAATGACTAGAATAAATCTGTTTTTCTTCTTAACTTTTTTTTTTATGGAAGAGTGTGAAAGCTAATCTCTTTTGGTGATGTGGCAGGTGGCGTAGCAAAGTTGGTGGATGGTTGGAAGGTTTAGGAGACCCTTAGGTGACCTTGTCTGGCTTCATAGAGGATTTTCCCTCAATTTGGCCTCAAAACAGAGCACTACAGGAAAACCTACAAGATGTCCTAAAGACCTACAGGATTCTCTGTATTTCTACAAGATACAACCGAGGGAAAATGATGGGTGTTGAAGGTGATGGAAGGCTTAGGGAAGGTGGTTGGTGGATGGAATGAAGCAATAAAATGCCTAGGATCACTTAGAACTCAAAACCAAGGTTAGGAGATGGTTAGATTTTCTCAACATGCTTGGAGAAGTTTCCTTGTAAAATGATGAAATTGGTGAGGGTCTTAGTGAAATTAAGGAATGATCATGGATGGATGAAGCATATTTCAGTATCTTATATTAATAAAATGAAGTTTTATTTATGTTGCATCTTTGTATTTATGGTTATATCTGTAGTTTGTTGCATTCTTGTTTAAATTCGAACTAGGATGGCACTTTGGCTATCACTGTATAACTTGCCCAACTCCTTCTTCTTACCCAATTTATCTAGAAATATTTGTAACCAAATAGTTTATTCACTAGCTTCTGTAGCAACAACATACTCTTCTTCCGTAGTGGCAACATAGTCTTCTGTAGTAGCAACATACTCCATTTTTTTATGAATCTCGACAAAGGCTTCACAACCAAAAGTCTTTAAAAATGAGTAGTTTACGTTTTTACCTGTCCATGCCTCCTCTAGAATACCTCCATCCAAGGAACTTGAAGGCCCTTTATTTATTAGATAAGAATTAGTATCTACAACATCTGCACAAAATTTTCAAGGCAATCATGCATGAAATCTCATGCACCTTCCACACTCCATGATTGTCCTATTCATCCTTTCTGACACACCATTTTCCTGTGGTGTTCCTAGAACTATCTTCTCTCTTCAAATTCCATGCTATGAACAATACTTATCAAATTATTTGCTACAATATTCACCTCCATTATCTGATCTGAGACACTTCAACATTTTTCCTATCTCATTTTCAACCAAATCTTTCCATTTCTTGAAAGTATCAAATACATAAGATTTATTTTGAGTGAGTATACTTATTTAGCTTGGAGTGAGTATACTTATTTAGAGGAGCAAGTGTTCTTGACTTCAATATTCCACTATTGGGGCTAGGTCTCCATTAATGGTGTATGTATGAATGGAAATTTCACTTTTGATAAAATCATAGTCGACACACTTTCATGCATATGTTGTGAATATAGTAGGAATATTCTTGTTGTATTTGAAATGTATTTTGTTTAACTTACACTTATGGTTATGAACTATTTCATTTGAATTTGTATGAGAATTATTGAATGCATGTTGTTGTATTAATTCATTACTTTAACTTGTCGATTATTCTACATCTTAGTCTGTGATGTCATTATGCGTGTGTGTTCCTTTTAAGATGCATACTATTAAAGGCTTCCAATTAGTGCACTTCCATTTCCCTTCATGTGTTGGAATCTTCATGCATCACACTTAACTCTTTGCAGGGTCACACACTTTCTCTCACCCAAAAATACCATACTTCACTTTGTGCATTTTTGCATTCAAGGTATAACATGACCACCCATTACTGGGACTCCTACTCGAAACAGTGTGAGGTCTAGTTGGGACTTCATATCAGGTATATCCTTTGAATGTTGGGGGGTCCAGCACCGTCAACATTTCTAGCACTAGAAGGAGGGTCAAATCATAAGCTGAGGCCTTCAATTCTATTTTGAATTTCTACACACATTGAATGACTTCTTCCACAACCATAACCCCAACATTTTTTTCCAAAAATGTAAGTCAACAAGCGTCAGTGAGTATCATAGACAACTTGTCAACTCTCAAATTTGATGACAAGGGTGAGATGACCTTGTTTGAGCATATTTCTCATTTTCTTAAATTATGCACAAAGCACAACATCCATTGTGAGGATGTTTGTTGTAGGTTGTTCATCCTCACATTCGAAGGGCGTGTAAGGCAATGGTGTCACACATTGACCGATGCCTTCATACACTCTTTCAAACATCTTGTCAGAGAATTGTTTTTCACTTTTTATATGTATGATCATAAAAAATTGTGCAAGAAAATTTTAGAATTGTGAAAATCACCTAATGAATCAGTGCATCATTTTCACAATTTTTTCATGCATATTTTCTTTGAATTTTGAAATATGAAGTTGATTGGAATGTCTTGTCAAGAAGATTTGAATATATTGTTCACATTTTAGAAAATCTACACGAGTTAGAATCATTTGAACCACTTCCAACATACCTCAGTGTTAGAGTTGAACAAGAATATGTGATGAATGATGATTCTCTTCCTTCCACACATCTCCTTCATCATCCTTACATTTCTCACAATTCTGTCATTTCCGTTGAATCTTGTGAAAATTTAGTTTCTGATGTTGTTACTACTTCTTGTCATTCCCAGAACACATGGGATGCCCATTTTTCATCGAGATGTGGAGAGGAACACTATTCTATGCTAAATCCTCCTAATCTCTCATCTCATCTTTCTGAAAACTTAGAGGGTGAAATTCCTTGTTTTCAGTGTTCCTCTCATTGAGATTCATCAGATCATGAGGATGCCTCTATTTGTAATCTCGAAATTTTTGATCGTGACTTTCGTGACCTTTTCATTGATTCATTCAATCACGATGCAATCCTCACTGAGCTCAGAAACTGTGTAGTGCACTAAGCGGGAAAGTTCCCAAGTTCCCTAGAATTGTGCAATATTTCTCAACAACATGCATGAAAAGCTTCCCTGGAAAAGAAAGAAAACTAAAGGGAAAAGAGCATCCATAGTAAGTAGCGATCCATTACTAGTTTCCTGAAGGTGGCACATTGCTATTTTTAGAAGTTTCTTCCAAGTGTCGCGTTTTCTTAATTTTAGGCATGCATGCCATAAACCCTCATTTGCTAAAATCCATTTAATTAACACCTATAGAACTCATTTTCACATTCAATCTCAGAGCTTTATCATTCCTGAGGAGTTCAACGAACCTTTGGTGGATTTGTTGTCGCCTTTCCGAGTGAGTTTCATTTTTTTCACTTTTTGCCACTTTTTTGTTGCTTTTTGTAGTTTCGTTTGTGTGAGTGTTGTTTTACTTATTTCTCTTCATAGTTGCTGGTGTTTCAAATCATTTTAACTTGTACAAGTGTTGTTTTAATTTTTTATTTTCCTTTCAGAAGTGTCACATCGGTTTTCTGGTTTTACATCGATAGTCGCCGTTATGGATTATAATCTAGCCTTACCACCCATAGTGTAAGAATATGATGATATCCATATTTCTTTTCTTAACAAGTATGTGCATGATTCCAATCATGTTGTTTATTAGTTTGTGCTATAAGTGGAATATGGAGGACAATTTCAACAAAAACCACAATGAATTCTAAATCAGAGGCATATCGCACTTCAAAATTGATAAATTGAGTAGGTTAAGGTGCAGCGGAAGAAATTTAGACTAGATGAGGCCACTTGGGAAATGGATGATGAAATGAGGGTATCATACCCATTTTTTTTTACTATATAAGTCAATGTAAAAATAGCTTTGTATATAAATATCAATATAAATTTTTTGTTCAGGAATAGAACATCGAGAATGGTATTCCTCTGAGGGGATAGCATATATGAAAACCGTTTTTCCTACCCCTCATTTAAATGTCACCATGAACTATAAATCATGTATATAATATGGAAATGTAACAAAATTACTAGATTGGAGGAGTGGGCACAAATTCAAAGGTATGAGGAGGAGTTTCTTGTAAATCCAAGCCATTGCATTTATTTTTTCAACAATCTCCATGATGAATTTATGGCCCTCTAGTAGGGAATGAAAAGCATGTAGTAGAGGATGTAAGGTCCATACAATCCTTATTCCTTGGGGTCGTGTTTTGGAAGTCAACATGCAAAGGAGACATATAAGAGGAGAAATGAAAAGGTGTGGTGGGGTGAAGGGGTGGTACAAATAGGATTTGTGGGAGAGATTATTTCAATGATGTGCATACTAGAATAACAAGAGAGTTTGTTGGTGAAGGATCCTAGGGAGTAGCATTGGTGGAAGAGCGAGAGTATGTTGAGAATTGTGGGGTGAAGGGAAGGAAAGAGAAGAAAAGGTGGATACATTATGTATTCTGAAGGCTTGCGGGGTGGTATTCATGTATATCAACAATGAGATGTTCATGTATATTTTCTCATGGTTATGAGGGGCTTGAGGCATATATGTTAATAATATTCTCTTGTACTATAGTGATATTTAAATGGTCATGAAGGATTTTCTGATGTGTTCAGTTGACTGTCACTAATATATTATGAATATCATTGATAAGTGTCACTTGATGATTGTTGAGAGTCCCTAATTGGTATTGTGTGTGACATGTTAGATCAATGAATTTGATGGAGTCTATTCGGAGTCCATTAATAGACTAGTATGATTCTACAATACTTTAATTTACAAAGGAATGTTATCCATAACTTGGCTTATTTTAGAGTCTGCTAGTGGTTATGTTGATATCTACATTTCTTGTGTTATGGCTATGTATAATAAATGAAAGGTTAGTTCTATAATTATGAATTCATTCCTATGAATAATTAGTGTTTTGAGAAACACTTGGCTTCAAGTGAAATGTAGGAAAACTCTTTGAAATTATTAGAATGTATAATCTATTGTATTATAGAGATGTAGACTTGTATTCGAGGTTGGATGAGAATTTAGAACAAATTTTTACCTAGGTCAGATATGTTATAGGCGCCATGGATGTATTCATAAGTTTGGGCATTTAAGAAATTAGTAATTTGCATTTACCTAGAGGTACTAGACTCAAATTGATCTAGATATGTCTTAGGAAAGTGTAGACATGTCAAATTTGGGAGGAGTCCCATTTTGGGAGCCCAAAGGCGAGTAGATCAATGTGCATTTGGGTTAGATTTCAAATGAAATCCATGGGGGGTAGATTTAGTGAGAGCTTGACATGAGACCATATATTCTTTCAAGAAGAAAATGTATCTCAGAATCTAGAACATCTAGGGGTCACAACCAAGATGCAAGATTGTGAAGTGAGGATGTGACCTAGGCGCGAATGTATATTCATGTAGGAGGTATTATAGGGATTCAGGGGTCTAGGAATTTGGTCCATGTGCAAATATCTTGCACCATACGATATCACTTAGAACTAAATATAAGAAAATCCATGATAAGGCCTAGTGGGACCCACTAACTAGACTGAGGTGGTAGCTACCACAAGGGATTAGTGAGGCTACGTGCACACCACCTAGGGATTCTAGAGGGATATGAATCATTTAACATAGCACTTTATTAGTGTGCTACACAATAAGTACAAATGGCCATTTAGGGTGGTCATGGGGAGGATTTTCTCATGATACCTCGAACCATGAAAGGATGTCATAGGGTAAGGTGACATCATCATGATACCAATATGATGTCAACATGATAGGGAAAAATGATGATATTGAGATTAAGAAATGAGGATGCCACATTAATGCTATGGTGGGGTTGCATATGACATATACATGATTTTGCTAAAGACCATGGCCACATAAAATATAATAATGATTTTGGGCTGAAATTAAAGTGTGTATAACTTCTACAATAGTTCTCAAAGTAGCTATTATAACAAAAGATATAAAATACCACAATATCTCTAATGACACTATTCCTACTACAATACACTACATATAATAATAAATATAATGCCTCAAAGATTTTCCACAAAATTTATATTCCCAAATTATTATAACTTCCATGATACTTCCCAAATATCTATTTACAACCATTTTGAATTTCCTTGTACAGATACTCCAAAATAAAATATGAAAAATAAAATGGAACAAAAAACCCTCACAACCCAAGAATGGACATTGATACCACTTCTTTTCCTGCTGAATGATAAATATGACTAATAAAAAAGATATCAGATCTAGTTTAAAACTCAGACTGAAACATTAAATGATACGTAAAACCCACGCATTCAATACCTTTCCGTGCTACCTTCATAGGCTTCTTCAAGGTATATATCTTAGCAAATCAAGCTCTTTTTTGTCTCGTTCCAAGAACTCCCTTTCAATCAAATCTTCAATTCGCCTTTTAATTTGCTTGAAATCTAGCTTGAATAGCCCTTCAACTTCCTGAGCACATTCACTCACAAGTATTTTGTATTGTAAAGCCCTTTTTGCCTTCATAATGCGTACTATGGATGCATCAATAAGAAAACGTCTGTCCTTATGAATATCCTCCTCCGACGATGATTTTTTCTTCTCGCTCAGCAGTGGCATTGGAAGTTTTATCTTCCCTTTTTTATCTGTAAAATTAAAATTGATTTTGAAGTCATCTGATGCAGTTACCGTGGTTGTATCTGGAATCTTGAGAAGAATTTTATACTTGTCACAGGCCAGTGAATATAGAAGTCCATCAATTTCTTCCTCTGCCAAATTCAACTGGTTTTTGATGTTGGAATAACTCAACTTCTCAGTGGCATTGAACAACAATAATATCGCTGTTTGGCAAGTTGTTGCTATCAATTTCAGTGATCTTCTATCAAACTTACCAATTATAGTACAGGATCCCAAGGAATATATCCATTTAAGCTTTTGATGTTGGGCTTCTGCAGAATAATAGTCTTTAAATGCTTCAACACATCTAACCATCTCTGGAGGTAAATTAATGTGAGGGCACTTGTATGTTGGCCAAAATCTAGTTGTCAGCACTGTGGCTGTAAACTCTATTCCCAGATGTATATTTCTATTATTTTTAAGATATGTTTCGAATTTACTTTGTCTCTCCTGCGATCCTGTCCAATCCGTTAACATACCAGCAATCTGTGACGTTAATTGATCACCACATTTCTGCTTCAGCTTTGACAATATACTCTGCTCATAACCAATATTTGCACGTTTGCCGAGCAGAATTCTACGAGTTAGTTTTTCTCTGTAGGATTCAACAAACCGATCTTTATCCCAGATATACTCTACAAATTCCACCGCATTTTCAATTATATCGTCTCTGCTCAACGTTTCATTGCTGCTATCCTCTTCAAGTACAGTATCACAAAGTGTAGCCAGCCATTCAGCACTGCTACTTCCTGCAATTCCTTTATTACAGAACACCTCAAATACTTCTTTCAAAACCCTGGAAAAAATAGTGTTCTCCTGAAAGACATCAACATCAACATAATATTTCGTATACTGGTCACGTAATTCTATAACCTTCCTCACAAACGCAAACACTTCCCGCAACAATAAACTTTTATCCCTTCTGTCTGCATTATGCTTTAGCACGGCATCTTCAGCTTGTTTAACAGGTGGTGTTACTTCACTAATAACATGCTGCTTAAAAATATTTGCAATTGTTTCCCACCCATTAGGTACACTATCAAATAGCCTCCCCATCATCAAAATATCTTTATATCTATGTTCCCTTAGCAAGGAAGGGCATCCTGAATGTTCATCCTCAAGAAGATATGTCATCAAATGGGAAAACAATACACTTTTTACTTTGTCTAATACCTTTTGCTCGCTGCTCCGATGCAAATATCTGGCAACTATTTCCTTCTCGAGTATGAAAGATTCATCCACCCTTGACATATAGTCCGTATAGCTGGAATCTTCTAAAATCCACGAAGAAGCCTTCCGAGAGTAGAAATCTGCAGTATGTTCCAACATGGCCACTTCAAAATCATTTGTATAGAAATCCATGTCAACCTCCAGAAAAATGGCGACAACATCCTTCAAAAGGCTCTCATCTCTTGGCTCTCCTTCGCGCTCTTCATCAATAAGAGCAATCGCCGCATTCTTCACATTAATTCGGATTTCCCGAAAAACAAGGTCTCGGAAGTACACGACGCCAACTTCTCCGACTGAAAGAACGAAGCGATTCCACGTATCCAAATAGTGGAAGAAAACTACCATCGAACGGAGCATGACCTTGAAAATTTTCCAGCGTTTGATAAGTTCTCTAGCCAACAATTGGTCATCAGTCTGTTCCCTCAAAGCCGGTGAAACCATTAAGGTTATGTACTCTTTAATGGAATCCACGTATCTATAATACAGTTCCGGTTTCTCGCCAATAGAGCAGACGATATTGTAAATAGTCATTTTCTCGTCCATAGGCACCACAAAGTTGACATCATCTTCCAACCGGCTACTCAGCTGTAGGATAGCTTTGTAAATAAAAGCCCAACCTTCTTCCAGATCAAACATTTTGTCTTTCTTGGCCCTATTGGCAATAGCCCATCCTTCCTGCACGTTCATGATACTTCCACTACTACTCGTCATTTCGAAACCAAAGCTAACTGTTTTCTTACGGAGAGAATACTCGGTTATCAGAAGGTATGATAGCAGAGTACGCGCTCCACTCTAGAGAAGGTTAAGAATCTGCTTGTGGTAAACGAGTGATTGCAACTTTGTATTTATAATATCGTTAAGGCTGGGTTATGCAACTTTGTATTTATAATATCGTTAAGGCTGGGTTATGTGGGCCCGGCATGTGAATGTCCCGTCGGTGTTCATGATATTTATTTTTATTTCATTTCATTTTGCCCATAACAATAAAATTTAAAATTAGAATAATAATAATAGAGAAGTAAATTATATGGTGCTATTTTTGTAAAATTATATATATATTTATTTTTTAAGATTATTTAAAATAAATTTTCATATTATCTGATATTATGATGAGAGTATGTGTATGTTCTATTTTTAATATATTATATTTTTGTGTAAATTAGAGTCTCCACAAATTAGTAGGGCCTTTGTCTCCAATATACCATGATTTTTATGTTTATGTAAATGGGAGCATATATAAGGGAAAGTCACACTTTATTAGAGGGCATTTACAAATAGTGGGGATTGATAGGGAATTATGTGTTTGTTCTAGCTATAATATGGCATGATGTTTATGGTCATTAAAATGGGTGAATCCATAATGGAGTGAGATCTTCTTTTACTAATATAATGGTTGATTATTCATATGTTATTGAGACAATCAGCATAAGGCAACCTTCTTACTCCACCTCCACCTAGATCCTTATAGTTATTGAAATGAGGGTATTTGTAAGGGAGTGAATCATTATATTGAAACAATAATTGATTTATTGATTTACAATAAGCGGCATCCAAAAAGTAGTGATGCCTTTCACTAACATACTGGGCATCCACAAGGAAGTGGTGCTTCCTACTAACATATTGGGCATCATTTGATGAAAATGAAGGCACCCACAAGGATATGGCCTCTTGTTTTAACATAATGGTTGATTGGATACATGATGAGTATGTGGTATGTTTGTATTTTCCAAGATACACTTCGCAAGTTTTTTATCAGATGTTCTTGGGATAAAATTACATAATTAAGCAAAAAACTCATAATGCATTGCCAAAAGCTCACTACTAAGCATGGAACTTGAGCAAAATCTCATAATGTGTTGTAAAGGCAACAAAAATTCATAATAGCATTGAACTCCAGTTGGAAGTACACAACTTATGTTGAGAAATGGCAACAAAAAATTCCAATTTAATTTGTCCTGTAGTTAACTGAATTAAACTGAGAATTAAAATCAAATTCTATTCTCATAGCAACTTATAAATAGTTAATTAAGTTTAATTACCTTAATTAGCATAGGAATTTCCAGTTGGAAGTCTTTCTGGAGTCATGTATGTGTTATCCCTAAGTTTTGCTAGATGACAATGGCTTGAAATAGTTCGTTGATCAATAAATTCCTAAGCCAATAACATCGGATGCACAGAATTTGGCCGAATGGAAGAAGTGTGTGCTGAAAGCGAGGTGGATAATCCTTGAGGGAGTTTGAGACCACATTATCTCGATTCTGGATAGCGAGGAAACTTCGTACGCTATGTGGAAAACATTGACGGACTTGTATCAAAACAACCATGACCAAAGGAAATTGGCATTGAAGGGAAAACTGTGAAAAATCAAAATGGAGAAAGGAGAGACTATTCAAAAATACTTTACCAAGTTCACTCAATGTCGTGATGAACTTGGAAGTGTTGGAATCATGGTTGCCGAGGATGATCTAATAAGTCTTACTCTTCTAGGGCTCCCAAAGAGTTGGCATAATTATCAAGACTTTATCAATGGCTGAGAGAAGCTGTTGGGTTAGGAACGACTGTGGTTGGATTTGATGTAGGAGGAGATCAAGAGGAACACCAGGCATGGCTCTTCATCAAAGACAGATGATGAATAGAATCATGCCTTGACGATTAAGTTGAAGAAGGGGAAAGGGAAAGCTTCTCATTCCAAAGTGGATTCTTATCATGGAGGTAAGATGAAAGACATGATGAAATTTAAGTGCTTTCATTGTCACGATCTCGGCCATTTTGATGCAAATTTTCAACTCAAGAAATCCAAAAAGAAGTCCTCACGAGGAGCGACATGTGAGGCTTTGATGTCTCAATTAGAATTGGACTTTTCCCTCATTGCATGCATGGTATCATAAATGATGCGGAGTGTATGTTACTTAGACAATGTAGCTTCATTCCACATGACTCGTGACAAGGAGTTATTTAGTGATATGGAGGAGAAATATCTCAAGATGCATATCGGGATGGGTGATGATGGGAAGTATAGTGTTACTGAATTGGGAAAAATTCTTTTCAGAGGAATCATGGGGCCCCACTCACCTTGAAGAATGCTATGTATGTTCCTTGGCAGAAGAAGAACTTGGTATCTATTTCCATACTTGAGGATAGAGGCTTTGCTGTGATATTCTCAAAAGGAAAGGTGTTCCTTCGACACATAGACATGGGTCAAGTAAAGAGGATAGGGATTCAAGTGAAGAATGTTTATAAGTTGGAGGTAGAGGAGTGTGATTCTTTGAAAACAAAAGTAGATAGGGTGCAGAGCCAAGACGTTGGTGAGTTTTGGCACAGGCGATTGGGCCACCTGCATCATGGGGCTTTGAATATATTGCAATAAATCTATATCAGTCTTCCCAAGGGTACACTTGAGCTAGTTGATATATGCAAGGGATGTACTTTGGGAAAATACACCAAGTCTTCCTTACATGATAGAGACAATTGAGTAGAGGCTATTCTAGAGCTAGTCCATTAAGATGTGTGTGGACCATTCTCAACAACATCCACGACCAAACACAGGTATTATGTTATATTTGTTGATGAATTTTCTTGAAAATGCTCGATATTTTTCATGCAGAAAAAGGATCAAACTTTCACAATGTTTTGTGAGTTTAAGGAATTGGTGGAGAAAGAGTCAGGAAATAAGGTTAAATTTATACGAAGTGATAACAATGGTGAGTATGTCTCAAACGAGTTTAAGAACTTCTCTACAACGAAAGGGATTAAACGGGAGTTGATGGTACCCCATAACCCTCAGCAAAATGGGGTGGCTGAGAGGAGGAACAAAAGCATAGTAGGGGCAGTGAGGGTGATGTTTCATGATTAGGGCCGACAACTACACTTGGGGTTTGAGGCATGCAACACAACAGTTTATGTTTGAAACTGTATCCCACATCAGATACTTGAGATGAAGACACCAGAGGAGGCTTACCCCTTTAAGAGGCCAGATGTTGGTCAATTCAATATTTTTGCGTCATCGGTATATTTCCATGTCACCAAACATGCACAGAAGAATCTTGAGTCGAAAACAGAGTTAGGGATATTTGTGGGGTACACTAATAAACCTCACAAATATCCAGTTTACTTTCTGACCAACAATATGACAGTGGTTAGCATTGATGTCAAATTCGATGAGGAGAAGGCCATGTGAGTTTCCCTTGAGAGGGAGCTTGAGCTACATGCAAATGAGGATATTTTTTGTCCTAAGCTTAAGGAGCCTCAAATTGATGTGGGGAAATGACATGTAGAGGATCTGGAAAGTGGAGACATAAACTCAGGTGGAGTCTTCTAGAGAGGGAAGAAAATGCACAAGATAGGTTAACAGATTGTTGGATGATGCACAAGAGAATGTGGGAGAACCCACTTCTTAGTGCAAGAAGAGGAGGTCACCTGAGAGGTACAATGGATACAAGGCTCTTATGGGCGAATGTGCCATGACAAAGAAATATTCCTTTAAGGATGTAGCACAGCAACAGGTTTGGGTTGATGCCATGGTGGAGGAGTATGACTCCATAGTTTGTAACAGTGTTGGGTTCTGGTCCTGAGACTAGGGGACAAGTCAGTGGTGAGCTCCTATTGTCATTACAAGGTAAAGAAAGCTGCAAATGGTAGTGTGGAGAAGCATATGACTAGATTTTTGGCCTGTGGCTTTTCACGAGTAGAGGGAATTGACTATGATGAGACCTTTGCTCTTGTTGCAAGGTTCACGTCGATCATATATATATTAGCAGTATCAGCACATATGGGTTGGAAGATACATAAGATGGATGTAAATAAATCCTTCATTAATCGCATGATTGAGGAAGAGGTGTACATAGAGCAGCATGAAGGTTTTGAGACCTTTGACCATGAGTCACATGTGTGCCAGCTCAAGAGAGCATTGTATGGGATGAAGCAAGCACCCTGATCTCATACTAATAGGTGATGTTCAACTGATCAAGTCTTACAACGAGGACATTGCAAGAGAGTTTGAGATGAAGGACATGGGGCTCATGCATTAGTTTCTTGCATGGAGGTATGGGAGGTCGATGGGGGGTTGTTTATGTCTCAAGGCAAGTATGCCAATGTGATACGCAAGAGGTTCCACATGGAAAGCAACAAACCCATGGAGATTCCTCTAGCAAGTAACTAGAGGAATGAGGATGCTACCTCAAGGGAAGTAGTGAAGCTATTATTTACAGGTAGATTTTTGGTTCACTCATGTACTTAGTGAACACACGATTGTATATGTGCTACATAGTTAACCGACTTAGTCAAGCGATAGTTAGGCCTACCAAGTTGTATTGGAAGGAGACAAAGAATGTGTTGAGATACCATAGGGGCACTTCTCAGTATGAATTATGGTACAGACGAAGGGAGGGAGTGAATCTTCAAGGCTTCACCAATGTAGATTGGGCAAGCAATCCATTGGAACTGAAGCGCACATCAAGAGGGATCTTGAGTATTGGGTCAGCGACAATCTCTTGGTACAACAAGAAACAAAGATCGGTTGCACTCAATTCGGTAGAAGAAGAGTACATGGATGCGAGTCAGGCAACATGTGAGGCCATCTGGATGAGGAACACCTTGGATGGTTTATTTGGTGAGTAGATGCATCCAATTGTGATTTACAGTGATACTCAGAGTTGTATCAAACTTCCTAAAAATCTAGTTTGTTATATTTGGTCCATGCATATTGATATCTAATATCATCATCTAAAAGATTGTGTATTGAGGTGGATTATGTTGTTAGAGTACATTCCCACGAAGAATAAATATGCTGACATTTTGAGAAAGGCATTGTCAAGATGTAAATTCGAGTTTCACAGAGATAGGATCAGGGTAGCTAATAATCGTTTTTCTTGTTGAGAATGAATGTTGATAAATGGAAACAAGAAATTCCAATTTAATTTGTCTTTGAATTGAACTGAGAATTAAAATCAAATTCTATTCTCATAGCAACTTGTAAATAGTTAATTAAGTTTAATTAACTTAATTAGCTTGGGAATTTCGAGTTGGAAGTCTTTTTGGAGTCATGTATGTGTTATCCCTAAGTTTTTGGGGTCCATTATGTGTTTAAATTGTATTGTAAATTAGATAACTGAGTTTGATAAGTTATGTTCAGTTAAATTAGTTCCAAATTGTTTGTGGAACTAATAGAAAGTTAACAGTCAGTTGGTGCACTAGTGCATCCATAAGTGTCACTCTAGTTAATGGAAGATTCCCTCGTCAGAAACTCATGCACGCCAATTTTTAGAAAGACCCAGTTGAGACTAGAGTGCAGGGACAATGTACTATCAGTTGTGTGATTTACTGAGTTGTATAGATCATGCATGTAATCAGAGAAGAACCTATGTTTGGATTGAGTAGTTTTGGAAGCATGAATTCCCTTTAAATATGGGCGATTCATCTTAGGAATTATGCAAGAGATTAGGGGCTTGGAGAGCTACTGAATAAGCTAAGGATTTGTCTTGAGCTAGATTTTGAGTTTATAGAGTTGAACATACTTGTGCGGAATTGTTCTAGTGAGAACAAGATTTGCATCTTAACTCATATTTCTGATATATGCAATACAGATAGAGGGATTTTGAGTAGTGGATTTCCCTAGATACATATTGTGTAATGTTCCATTGATTTATCTTCTTCTTCTTCATATTGTTTTCATCAATCTATTGTCTTCCGCTGGTTGAAAGTAGGAGTATATTCTTGTCCCGTGCTTTAGTAAATTGCATGAGCTTGTGAATCTATAGGATTTTCTACAACTTATAATTGCGTAGTTCACATGCCATGAATCCTATCATCAAGATCCTCAAACATTCAATGAGAAGCAACCAAGCTATAAAGAAGCAAGAGATCAAAACATCCATATGCAAGTGAATTGGAGGGACAAAATATTTGGCTTATATTTTGCTACATAGTGTTGAGTGTAAAACATCAACATTGGTGCAATAAGATTCTAGGTAGGAGCTAAAATTGCTTCCTTAACATGATAAAATGGTAGGTCCTACTTGCTCAACAAGAAGATACTATGGCTAAGGACAAGGGGTCTAGATCCCAACACTAGGAGTATTGTGACATTTCTCAAGGTATATAATCTATTCCTATAAATATATTTTATTTAATATAGAACTACACTTTCATCCTTCCCCCCACCCTCCATCACTAAGAAAAAACAACCCTATGTTCATGGATTTGTTATGCATGTTGATTTTTGTTTTAACTAAGTAGCTTAAAATCGTAGGTTAAAGATCAATTCATACTAAATTCCATTTGTGATGTTATAAGGGCATGAGGAAGTTGCTTCTTGTCTAATTTTCATGTAGGTAACCATGTTGAGAATTATCACTAGAGCTAGTACAACAACTGTCTGGATATATTGGAAAATTTTTAGAACTTTTGTAGTTTTATCCCTCCTTTCCCTATTCTCTTATGAATTTGTTTATGGCCCCCCATAGTGTATATTATAAGGCCCATCCAAAATTGAGGTTGATCTCTCTTTGCGCTTAGAAAACTCATCATTTTTACCTAAAAAATACTAAGTATTGTTGTTGCAATTAACTATTGAATGATTAT
The DNA here is from genome assembly GCA_000404065.3 of Pinus taeda. Classification (NCBI taxonomy): domain Eukaryota; kingdom Viridiplantae; phylum Streptophyta; class Pinopsida; order Pinales; family Pinaceae; genus Pinus; species Pinus taeda. The sequence goes on from APFE031532648.1 coordinate 96,612, forward strand.
AAGTGGTTAATTAATGTTGATTCTTAGAGAAATTTGTTTCTCAACTTTTGTAACTAAGTTTCAATGATGTGTTCATAATGAAGTGCTATTTCTCAACTTGTTATTATTTGTTGTTCTTAGGTTTGTTGTGAGGACACTAGGTAGGTCCCAAACAATGATGCCCTAAAAGGATGGAATATGCTTGTGTTTATGTTATTGTAGTCATTCTAATGATTATTTGTAAGAAATAATACATAGTTAGATATTTTTTTTATTGTAGCATCCATGCAAAAACATTTTCATGTCATAGTTACTTCTTTTATGGAAATCCTTGACATCTAGCTTGATCTAGTAGATATCACTTGTGTTGCATGGCTACGATGGAATTCTTCATTTTTCTATATCCTTTTGTTATTCCCGATATGTTTTCCTATAATACTCTCTATTTCTTGTAGCATTTCCTAAAACAATGCACAATTGCTATAACATTGTTTCCAACTTTATTTTATAGCACTTGTAAACATTAGTGGGCATTATAAGGAGTGTGTTGGACCATGAGCTACTTCATATTTTCTTCGTAAGGGATTTTTTTTCATATAAATAATATTTATTTTCTATATCTTACAAATATAGTTGCAACTAAATTTACAACATCATTTCCTTTTGGCCCTATAAGATTTGCTTTGGTTCTTATTTACTTTAATCAATTTACAAATTTAGTAGAACTTAGATTTTATATCTTCTATGATTAGTTGAGTATCATCTCCCTCATTGAGTAATATAAGGTGGTCATAGTATATTTAGGACTCTCAATATCTACTATAAATAAGTGCTTGTGTGTAGTTGACATATATACTGAGTAATGGCTTTTATGTTTTTTCAAAGCCTAGTTTGACATTTAAAGTAGAGAGCTAGGGAGTGTAAGCATTATTTATACCATTTTAAATCCCACCACCACAATTTAGTGTCATTTCCTAGGAGGTGTTAAATATTGCATATCATTTTTTCATATTTAACATTTTAGTGGAAAACAAGAAAAAGAAAAAGAAAAGTATAGCTCTAATGAAAATTTAGAATAGGTTGCAATTTTTTGAAGTTTATTAAGCATATATATGTTAAATTAGGGACAAATAAACAAAATTTTCACCCAAAACCACTAACTATGAAACAATACCTTCCAATAAATAACAACAAAAATGTTTGTGAACCTTTCTCTTCGGGAAGGGAAAAAACTTTTGAGTACTTCTTAGAAAGAGAAGCAATCTTAGAAAGAGAAGAAATCGATTTTGAGAATATGTTAGAGAAATAAGGAGCCCCATGTCACTATACAATATTTTATTATCAGGACCAAATAGAGGTCTTCGAGTTCCCTATCCAGGAAAATAATGGAGATACAAAAATGAGAAACATCAATCTATTTGCACTGCCTCACTTCCATGTCCTAACTATAGAGAATAACAACATTTTCTTGTTTTAGGTTTTAGTCATATGCATGACCTATGATTACACTTGAGATAAGAAGAAGCTCAAGATATTCCATTCCACATTAAAGGAAATATAATTCATATGGTTGATGAGCTTAAAAGAAAATAACATCACTAGCTGGGATCAAATGAACATTCTGCCACAAGTACAAATATTGTTTCAAAGTAAGAGGAATAAAATATGCCTTCTAAATGACCCAAGCAAAGATCAATAATTCCATGGAATTATATGACGAAATATTTAATATTACTAGAAGAGACGACACGACTACATTGTGCATGGAAACTTAGTCAAACATGTCTTACTAAAGGGAATAAGAGAACTCATGGAGATACTCAAACTCCTATGAAATGGAGATATCTTCCAATTATATTAATGGAAATTATGGAAATATTAAAAAAACACTCTAGATATACTAGAATAAAGATATAAGTGATAATGAAATGACAATATAATCCTCACATCCTATTGATGGGCCTAGGAACTAACATAATTTTGTCAACTTGCTAATTTATTTTTTAATGTATTTATCTTATATGAACCTTCATAATCATCCTTTCTACATAATTTTATCACATTCCATATGCACATTTTCCATTTGAGCTACAAAAGGTTAAACATAGGAAATGATTCCATTATTCTATAGTTTTGCATGATTTTCTTTGTAAAAATAGGTTAATATGTGAACATTGCATAAATTGACAAATTTTGTACCTCTCTTGTCAAACTGTAACAGATTCAATTGCCAAAACATATTCTAGGTCAACAAAGTCAAACGAGTCGTATATGTCAGTGAAAAAAGTGGAAAGCATGGTGAATCACCTATCTAGTGCATCAAAGAGGTAACTAAGTCATCACTATGCCAATGTCAAAGTCACGATCAAATTATTGTGTGACATAGCGCAAAGATAGAGTATATGAACACTATTACATGGTAGAACAACTAGGATTAGGTGAGCGTGAAATTTTCATAGAATTAAAAAGTGTTGAATAATAACACATCAATAGATTACATGTTCATATGTACTCAGTAATTCATAAGCAAGGCATAGGAATTAAATCTGAAAAGTACTGAAAATTAGTAGTAGAACACTTAGTCATCGTTTCACTTCTAATTTGTAGCATTAATTCTAAAAGATGTTATTTAAAAAGCACTATATTTGGGTCTCATTGGGAAGAGTAGGGGACACACATATACATGAGTTTTCAACTAATATATAAACTATTTTTCTTCAATATAATCTCAGATAGTTGATCCTTTTCTTTCATTGTACATTCATGAGTAATTTAGGTAGTTAAGAGAGTAGGTTCCTGTGTTTTTCTAAGTCTCGGGAGATCATCTAGAGACCCTGATTTTTGGGTGCACAATGCTATTGTTATGAAACCAACTCACGAAAAGATAGAAAAGATAGATAAATTCCTTAGAAATAAGCCTCTTCGAGGGGGAAACCTCCTTTACGTTACACAAATAAACAATTCTTGGATGATACAAATGAAAAGATCTCCTTTCTATATATAAGTCTAAGGGGTCATAATATAATC